>APFE030315069.1:119357-208133 GCA_000404065.3 Pinus taeda
TGTTCCATCTCTCATTCTACTACTGCTAATTAAACAAAAGAAGTGATAAAGTTTGAATTCATGCATGCCATGCTCAGCGTTCAATTTTGTTTAATATTTATGTTTTCCACTGTCTAGAGAGGATTCAAATTCATTGTTTGCCCTTTTTAGCCTCTCTTTTTCTCTCCTTGACCATCTATCTCAGCTAAAGGCATCAGCATAAACTCCTACCTTGCCCCAAAGACCCACCTGCAAAAACTGAGCTCAATCCCCGCACCCTGAATTGCACTCCCTCCAATTGCCACCAAAAAACCCAAAAAATTGAAATCAAATCCCCTTATCAGTTTAATAGCCTAAAATCCTTGTTCCTAATTGGTCAACTCATCCTATTGACAAATTGCACCGAGTTTGACCCGAGAGAGCCTTCTCATACCTCGTAGGGCTAGCTACGAGGTGAAATGGTTTGATGTAGCTTTGAGGTTTGTCTATCTCAGCCTAGGTGAAATCTCAAACGCTAACAGTTCTGACATCAAAAGAAAATTCATGGACATCAGGGCCCAAAATGAGCCAATAAGGCTGCAACTTTATGATAAATTTCTCAAGATGACCCCCACCAAACAGCAAAGGTTAATGTCTGCATATGACATTAAGGAAGAGAAAATGATCTTAAGTCACTTTATGCCTGAAGTGCAACAGCCATAGTCAGTTGCAGACTATGTTAGAACAAATCTGGAAGTCCTTGCCAAAGACATTCATCCTATGGACCAAATCAAGCTACATAAGCAAACTGGTGAGATGGTCTACTCTATGTTGGCAGGTAAGGCAATGTTGGCTCATGAATTGCAGAACTCATTGAATAATACATCGGCCCAGCTAGATTTGGAAAAGATATCTTCTCTAGCCAAAGACAACATGATAAAGTTCTTGGAAGACATTATCATTGAGCTAGGGCATGATCCCAAGGATGCCAAGGGAATACAAGCATTGATGAAGAAAAAGGAGGATGACATAGCTACCCTCAAGAAGCAATTGAGGCTGCCTATTACTATGCATCCAAAAACTTCAGATATTGTGCAGGAAAAAGCAGAGGAAGACATGATGGACTTGCTGTTGAAAATGAATGAGAGATTAAGTGAGACAGAGAAGGATTTGGAGAAAGCTTTACAAGATAAACATGGAGAGTCGACCTCCCAGCCACCTCAAATAACTCCAACGGTTACAATTGCTCTTCCTACAGTTACAACAACAGTGCCTCCCACTGCCCAACAACATCAGCATCAGCTACATGTACATCAGCGACAACAACAGCTGTAGGTAGCAACACTACTATGACAACGGAACAATTAATAAAAGCTATGGAGGATTTAAAACTCCAAGTATCAGAATTAAAAGAGACTAAAGAGAAACTGGCCAAGTTGGAAATAAGTTATGACAAATCTAAAATGATTGTGGCAGAAAGGACAAGAGAGGTAAAGGCATTAGAGAAAAAAGTAAAGGCATTGGAGAAGGACCTCTCTTCAAATAAACCTTTGGGAGAAATCAGAGGCATTTTGTGGACTAACATCAATGAATCAATTAGTAATGTATGGAGATCTATTCGGGTTATGTATGAACAAATGGACTTAATAGTGGTGGCCCAGGAGGAAATTCAAAAGGCCAAAAATTTATTGGGACATAAGCCCGAACAGGCCAATAGGCTGATCCATTTTTTGAACACTAAAACCAGGGAAGAACTAGCAGCATTGAACATAAGAGACAGGACAGACACTATCCTAACAATCAAAAGAGTTCTGACCATGAGAACCTTGATGCAGAATTTGGAGAGGAAGAGCCAAGACATGCAAATGGAGGTAATTCATTTGTAGAAAATTTTGCAGCTTTGCAGGAAAAGGGTTTGCCTACTCTGTTGGGAAGTAATCAACGCCTGCTGAGACAAGCCGAGTACTAGCTCAGGTTAAATAGACATGTTGTTGATCAACAAAATGCATCATCATCAAGTACTCTAGCAGAGAATACCCTTCCAACTGGCCAAACTCCTTACAACCATTTCGAAAATCTATTTTATAGAGAGCATGAAGTACAACATCTTTTTACAGTGCAGCCTAACTTCTACAGGTACACAGATGCTGATGAGACGTTGATAAAGCTATAAAGACATTAGTTACCAGAAGAACAGTGGTGGCAAAGTATGTTGGAAATCCTGTAGGTGAGTTTCAAACTTTTGTTTTCCCAGGATACGGCAGATGTCATAAAGCAGATAAAGGGAACGGGTGAGAGTCTCGCGGAGCTGCAGTCTATTAAATCAAAGTTAAATGCCCTGAAAAAGCTAAGCCTGCCGCACGGAATGTCAATAAAGCATACACCAGCCGACTCACCAAGAAAATAGTCAACGCATCTCACCAACTAAAGCAGCCAACACAACAGCAATTACTTCTACATTTATTTCTCCCTATTTCCAAGAGCATTTATTTCTCCTCTTGAGTTGGTAGAATGAGTTCGGTTAGATATTATCTCATTTAGATATTTTGTAACACTTTTTGTATAAATACCTCCCCAAGTGAAGTATTAGGGGTTGGTGATACATTTCTGGAACTGCACGGTAACTTTGAAAACTCTTCTGAGTAAAAGGTTGCTAGAATGTGTTGTTGCTGAACTCTTTGGTTGTGGAATTGATGGCAGAGGACTATGTTGCAGAATTCTTGAATTATTTCACGAATCAATAAGTCTTTCTAACTTATGTTTTATAGTTTCAGTATTTTTATATATCATCTATGTTCATGATCTGAATAACAGGGAAAAAGAATAACCCAGAACTTGCTTAACTGCACTCTGTGTTCAATCTCTGTCATTCTTTATGTTTTCTTCAGAATTAGCATAAGCAGGAATTCTGAACTTCTCCTGTTTCCCCTAGTTCTTACATCTTTAATATAGCTAAGGAATTCTTAACTGCTCCCCGGCAATATTCATCCACTTTCCCTCTGTCGGCATGATGAAGGATTCTTAGTTGCCCTTCATCCCCTGACCCCATCTCACCTGATTCCAGCTTACAATTTGTTTCATAGTTGATTACCTTGCTCTGTAGTACCACCCTCTATCAAAGAAACCATCTCCAACAGTTCATATTCATACACTCCATTAGCCCAATGGACTGAACTTCTCATATTTACACCCCTGTTTTATTGAATGTCACCATCCAGAAATCAAAACAAACCCTTGTACATCATAACTAGCCTAAAATACCTAAAAAAAAAGCTAAACTATAAAGAGATAGCCCTCTCTAGATGCAGATGGGCTAGAATCTGTGTCTAAAAGATTGGTCTGTGGTTACCTCGGTCGTATTCCCTCCTTAGAATTTTCCTGGGGAACAACCTGAGTGATAACATCTTCCATACAGTGAATCTCATCCTCTTCATCAAACTGTTCCTCCTCCATGACTATGTTCTGGAAAGGAGCGTTAACCCTTTGTTCTTCACTGGCCTCTTTGCCCCTCTGAATGATCTACAATTGTTCATTTGTTATTCTGAATGGATTTGGATTCCTAGGAGCAAATGTATTAGGAAGCCTTGCTTTCCCAGAACTCTGTTCAATCTTTAGTTTGGATATCTCACCAGCAAATGACTTTATAATCTTAGTCATTTTGTCTTTTTTAGGTTCTGAATATGAAGAAGAAGAAGAGGACTCACCTCTCTGCCTCCTTCTATCAGCATGTCCTTTGAGTTTTTATGCAGCCATGATATTGGATTCCATCTCCAAGGTTGCATCTTGCATTTCGGCTAGAGTAGCACATCTTCTTTCTCTTAATAGCAGGTGGAAATTGGAATCAAAGTCATTGGCAAAGGTGAGTTTAGCAGAGGTGGGGGTAGGCTTCACTTCAGCTGGTATCTTGCTATACATACGATGGAATCTTTTATTAAAATTAGACAATGACTCCCCATTTTCCCTTTTCAGGTTGCCAAACTCAGTATGGTAGTATAGCAAATCTTTCTTATCTCCCCAATGCTTTAAAAGCACATCATCTAATGCCTCAACGTCTGCTATAGACCTAGGGGTCAGTTCTCTGAACCAGTTTTTAGCCTCTCCATCAAGGCTTTGGATAAATACTCTCATCCACACATCATCTTCACTGATATCTAGGTTATCAGCATAGCTATAAAAAGACTCAAGGTGTTCTTCAGCTGTTACTCCCTCTGTACCAGTGAACTTAGGCATGTATTTATGATATTCTCCTGCTGGCATGGAATTCAAAGGAATAAGCAGGACCAGGGGTCCATACCTAGCAGCTATGATTCTTTCCATTTTGGTAGGTTCTTGTGGGCTTGCCATGACTATGGTAGAGGGAAGGATACTAGTAGTTTGAAAGGTAGGGAGTTGAGAAATGACTGACAGGGCTAAAGGAATATGATGGACTAGAAGGGAGGCTTTCTTTGGACTGAGATCTAAAGGGGAACTTATTGAACAAGGAGCTTTATGAATCTCTGGGAGTATTTATTTACTAATAGTGCTAGGCTCTATATTTTCAACCTGTGCATGCTCAGTTACAAGCCTTTCTTGCAGAGATACATAAGATTTTTTAGGCTTACCTGATCCTGATGCTACTTTTCATGATATCTTTCTTTGCTTGACAATCTTCTCAGGGTTAGGCACTGGGTCAGCTGGTCATTTCTGAGGATTTCTCTGAGTATGTCTCACAAACTGAGTTAGAACTGTAATGTGGAGTCGCCAAGAGGTTCGGTCCCTAGTAGAGTCGCTAGATAGATGATTACAACCAAAAATGTGTCCAGACTTTGTCTATCATTAAAGCTAGACCTGTGTCATTCTCCCAAGGAAGCTAACCTTCAATCTCCTCTCCTTGGCAATGGTGCCAATTATGTTAGGATTCCAAGAAAATCTCCTAGGTTGTAGCTCAGAGATGCTTGGTAACATATAAATTCAACTATTGTTGCGGGTTTAATGGAAGGAATGATGGTTTGGTTCAAGCTAGATAACCATTTTCACTCTGTTTCACTCCAGACATGCATGAACACCCTCAAACTACAAGGATTTAGACCACCCATGCTCACAGTTTAGATATAAGGTGAATACGAGGAATACTAACCACACCAGTAGATGCACAAGACCATGTGATCGGCGGCTGCAACTAGTAAAGAAACCTGTAAATATAATCTATTAATGCAAAGATAGGATGACAACTCTCCTGAATTAGATAGAAAGAAACCTGATTAACTTATTTAGTGACATAATCAATACTTTAACACAGAGATAAGATGACAGTTGTCTAGGGTTAAAGGCCAAGAGCTCAAGAACACATCATATCAGGCACAAGCTTAGAAGAAGAAGAAAGTGGACAGTGAGCAGTTAACAGTAAAAGAAGCTTGTATTAGCTGAAAATGAAGATGAGACACTGCAAGTGACAAAATGTCTATAGTCTCCAGAAGTTGAAACTTACATCAAATGCCAACCTTGACTACATCTTACTTCTGGATATTTATAAGTTTACAATACTAGGGCACTTGGTCTTTCAGGTATGGAGGGGTCATAATTGACCACCAACTGCATTTAACCACTTGATGGAGTCTCTGAACATGTTTTCTTGCTTCAGTAGGTGAATCTGATCTGTTCAGGTGTTGTGCTGTCCTTTTAGGCTATTGGAGTGCTTGTGTCGATGGAGTCCATGATTGGTAAATTTAGTTATAGAGTCGTGCTTGTCCTTTTCTCCTTTCGGCCATGCTTTCTATTAAATATGGTTGTTGGGGGTCTGACTGTGACTGATGATGGAGGAGATGGTCATCTCCTTCTTCGGGCAATAGAATGGTCAAAGGACGTGGAATGCATGGGTAGGTGGACGATTTGGGTGAGCGAGAAGAATGACCGTCGGATCAGGGAAATAAATGGTGGAGATGGCTTCGATGGAGGCTATCAGCTGATGTGAGAGCGGGGTGAGTTGGAGCCATTGGATCTTCAACAGATGGATTAGACAGTCATCGGGCGACAAAACTGCATGGACGCTTAATGGGCAGGGCAGTTTGGTTGGGCGGTAAAGGTTTTCATCGCACCGATTACGGGCACTAGGCTGTAAATGACCGGGGTTGAGCGATTCCACTTAGTGATCAACACGTAGCAGTGGATGAGAGAGAAAAACCACTCTCATTGCATGCTATCACTCGATTAAATTGCTGGCTCGATGAGAGTGAAGACCGTCAGATCTCAGCGGAGATGATTTGACGGTGGAGAGTGGTAGAGCGGGTGGCCTTTATCGGGTGCGATGGGAGCCATTGGATCAGTGGGGAAGATCAATGTCGGGGATGCAATGAGGGTTTTATGAGTGCATGAGGGCATATGGGTATGGTTTTATGGTTTATCTGGAGTTTTACACTTGGGGCTAAGGTTAAGAAAGGGGTTACTTTGTCGCGTTTAGGAGGCAAATAGGGAAATAGAGGTGGTGGAGAGTAAGCGGGGTAGAAGGAAAAGGGAAAATGGCCCATGAGGGGCCCCTTTGAAGACACCACCAATCAGGCTGAGTGTTTCTTTTCCATTAGAAAGTCAACGTTGCATAATAGGGCTAACACCTGCACCTCTTTTCAGCCAACTGTGCGATGTGTAGCTTGGTGTCCTTCTTTCTTTGCTGGGCTGTGGACTTCTCCATTCCTACCAAGTCTGGGGTGTGCCACTCTAGAGGCCTTGACTCCATTACTGTGTAGATCACATCGTCCATTGCGATGAACGGAAGCTTCACCCATTTTTGCACTGGATCCTTGCGTGCTTAGATATATAGGTTATGCATATCTGCCTTAAACTCTGTCGAGCTCTGCAAGCTATTATAAACATGGGAGATAGGCGCGACCTTCAATTGATCCACATTCAGATGCTTGCCTCCATGAACACCCAGAACACCTTCATCTCGTGAATCCTCTTCGCCTCTTTTGTAGCCCAGAGCGAGGTGTACCTTGTGACTTTGGGCAGATCATGCTCAATACTAGGAAACTGGTTGTCCTCCAGTAGTCCCCTACAACCAACAAGATGGATAAGAGCAACCACACGTAGTGGAATGTCTTACCCTACTCCCGGGCCTCCTTGCAGTTCATCAGAAACTCCTCGCAGAGGAACTACGCCTTGTTGAACTATACCCCCCTCTGTGCACTGCTCTACCAGTGCAATCACAGACGATGGTACTTTGTCGGTGCGACATTTCCACATCAAATTGCTAGCTAGCAGCTGGGTGGCTATGCGCACCTCTTTGTCCTTAATTCTTGTTATTGCGTACCCCCACTTTTTCTTCTCTAGTTTATACTTGGCCTTCATGGCTTCTGCGAGGGCCAAGTCGTTGCTTTTTGCTGCTATGGTCGTGGGGTCATGTCCTTTGAAGGGCAGTCAAGAAATTCTGTGAATTAGGTCAGTTGTCATGGGAATAGGCTCCTCTAGCTAGAGATACCCATCATGCACCAGGCACAGTGGCTACCTGATGACAAAAATGGTGATGGGTGCGCGGTGGTAGTGGGGTATCCATCACAAATGGAGTAACCTAGCCTTCTCCACATTGCACAAACATTTCTGCTTCATTAAACTCTCTGTGGCTAGGTGTAGGAACTTCTCGCTATCCATGAGGTCCCAATCCTTGAACTTCTTGGTAGGTATTTGTCCCAAAGGCAGACCTTCAAACATTATCCCGTTAGGGAGGAGCAAGGTTTGGAGCGCACTCTTTGTGGCCTCCAGGTATTTTGGTATCTTGACTTTCCCTTTCCACGAGGGGATGTATGTAGGTAACTATGTTACAGAAGGCATTGGTGTGACATCCTCTGCCACATCGTCTTACACCTCAATTTGAGTGATTAGAGCTTGCAAGTCTTCCTCCTCTTTATCTGATTCAACGGTGAAGGCTTTTCCCTTTTTTGCCATTGACAATTTGCCAAACTGTGGGTTTCTTGGGGATACATGGAATGGGCCCATAGTATGCTTATCTTTCTTCAGCCATGGCATTCATGGTGATTTTGGAACTTTTGGTGCAGCTGCCGCCTCTTCGGGCTCCTCATGGGACATATGGGGCTCTGCCGTATCTTCGGCGAATTTCACTCTTGTTCCAGCAGCAATCATCATATTTATAGTCAAAGGTGGGAAGAGTACGCGACGCTCACTGCTCTGTAACTGCTCAATTCTTACACAACCAAGTGTTGCCTCGTGGCTAGCCTTGGGGATTTTATAGCATCTTTTGAATTTGAATTCGACCATTCCCCCCACTTTTGAGTCATTAATGTCTTCTTGGCGGTAGATTGTCCCAAATCTAGCTCTTAATTCGTGCCTTAAATTGGACATCTTGTCATGAACAGTGACACCAACGGTCACCTCCCAGCCTACCTGCACATCAGCATAGCCCCCTATGCATGGACGCGACCCCTGTGACATACTGATCCTGCACGTACCCTCTTGATTGCGCAGCTCCCTCACAGACTCTTTTATAGTCCCGTTCTCTCTTTCAACTGCTTGGAGTGCTAAGACTGTGCTCCCTATGGATAGTCAGGTGGTTGCACCACCTGTGCAAGGCTTTAATTCACCTTCCAGCCTGGTCCATGGGTACCCCTCAATTACCCTTGTGACAATCATTGCCGCGCGTTCCTCCTTACGCGATGTGCTCCCCTGGTTACTCCATTTAGTAAGGTGCAGTCACAACCATGGTAGCAGAGTAACAAATGCTGGGAGATAATCTTCTAATGCAACAGTACGACCCCTCATATCTTGTCCTATCATTCTTATATTATCGCCGTGACATTCTTGTGCGATTTTGTTTTCTAGTTTTTTGATCTCTGCGTCCATTAACATGCTTTTCTTCCTCATTCGTACCTAATCTTCTTCGAGTTCACGAATCTTAAGGTTCCCTCGCTGAATGGATTCTTGTATCAGCATCTATTCACCCTCACGTAGCTTCATAATTCCTTCATCTTGGTGCTCGCGTGCTGTCCCAACTGTGGGAGCTATTGCGTGAGGATTCCTTTCCTCCAAAACTATGGTCTCGACTCTGCTCTTTAGCTTCAGAATCATCTCCGCACTCAGGTTTTTGCATATGGCCCTATAGGCCCATCGAACCATTGGTATGTGTAAGTCCCAATCAGTTTGCCTCACCTGGTGAATCCTTTTCAAGATTCTGCATACCTTCTTGAATGTTTCTACGTGGAACGTTTGTGGTGCGCGTCGCCTCTCCTACTGTTGTGTCTTGTTCCGATTTTTGATGCTGAATTTGGGGTGTGCTTGTGTGGACTTCACAACACATGTCTATACCCATCGACATAGGTGGGCATGTAAGTTGTTCCTTCCTCACTGACCGCCCCTCGTTTGAAGTTGGGGGCTTCCAAACCGTAGGCGCATCATCCTTCTACATCCGCGCTAGTCCTCAACATTTTCAACGCAACAAACTACTATTGTTCCCGTAATGCGCTTTCAAATTTTCTCAAGAATTCATTCACCACTATCAATCCATCATATGTCGGAAACTCTTGTGCCTATATTGTCATTCAACACAGTGATTTAATCATCATGTTACAATTCAGCATTGTCACTTCATGCAACCGATTCTGCCAGTGCTCTACTTCTTCGTCTGAATCCGAAGTGCAAGATCTTTCATGCTCCCACAAGCTCCTCCCATCTGCAGTCGGATTCACCTAATCTTGGTCTTGCATAATTATCTTGTAAATACAATCAAGATCATCATCAATTTTATCATTGTGCACTAGTTCAGTGTAGTGCGCTCCTTTGGCTGGGTCCAGTGGGACTACTACACATAGCGACTTTTTCTCGAATATCATCTTGCACTTCTTCAGGTTGATGACCCATTCATATCGGTGGCCCAGTATATTCCTAACAACACGAGATAGGGATTTCTATCATCGACAATCTCTGTCATTTCAAAATACGTCTGTGTGCTCGTGCCTTCAATATCAATTGTTACCCCTTGCAACCTTCCCATGGGCAAAATCTTCTGTTGGTTCACCATTCGTAATTGAATAGGAGAGCATTGTAATGCGGGCCTGCCCATACGTTCCCATGTTTGCTTCAGTAATACATTCACGTATGAACCTAGATCTAGGATTAGCTGATCCATTTCATATTCCCTAATCTGTGCAGTCAATCTCATTTCCCTTCTAGTGCGCAATGCATGCGTCCCCAATTTCTAGACGACGCGCGGTTCCCTTGACCCTGTGCACCTAGTGTTCAGTTCTTGTAGTCCTTTAAATTCCTTGTTGTCACGCAAAAGTTTCATGCATGTCTCTAGAAAGGTAGTAAGCATCGAAGGATCCATTCTTGGCTCCGGTTGATCCTTACTACCTGAAGTGGAGGCCTTCGCAAAGCTCTTCTTAGCTTCCATGCATTTCTCCTTTATGCGTTCTAAGTCAAACTCGGGTTCCTTTGTAGGAGCCTTGCGAACCCATGTACTTTCCTCTGGTTGCTTTCCCTTATCCTCTCCCATGGTCGCACCACTTCTAAGCATCATGTTTACATTCGGGTCCTCTTCGCGCGGTTCAGACCTCATTATTTGTGTATTCTGAGTCGGGGGAGGTTGGAATACCCCTTTTTCACGCATCTTTGTGATCAACGTAGGACAATCTATTGATTCATGATCAAACTAAGCATAATACATATAGGATATCCTCGTCGAGTTGGTACAGTCGTGGGCATAGTGCCCTGGTCCTCCACAATTGTAACAAATTAACTATCTGCGGCCCCTTCCTGGTCCCATTCCTCCTTGTCCTTGACCTCGCCCCTGAAATCTAGTGCGCGGCATTCCCGCATCTGGGTCGAGGGCTCGCATTTCTATCTACATTCTATAGGCTGGGGTTTGATCCATCATTAGCTCGTAACTGCGGCAAGTGCACTCATCGTGGCCTACTAACCTGTAGAAATTACATAACAATTGTTGGGGCATTTGTGTATATTTCTGTAGCAAATGACAATTGTCCGTCATGTGTTTCCCTCCTATCTAACAAATTGAGCACCATAAAGTGGGTGCCACACTTGGCCTTGCCTGTGCCTCTGGTCTCAGCGGCGTTGGCCCTCCTCCTGCTAAGTAGCTCATAAATACTAGGCAGTGATCCTTGTCATGGCCCTGGCCTTTGCATTTTATGCACCATACTTCTTCGCGCACCTCTCACCACAGTGCCCTATCTTGCTTCAAGCTTGGCATTTCTAAACATAGATTTTGTAGTTGCGCGTGGATTTGTTGAACTCCCAACCCAGGGTCCTGTATCGTGGTCTCATGTAATCTCATCGCCATCTCCAACACTTCGGCCTGGGTAGAAAGTTTCTGCTGTGACAGCGTCATCCTCAAGTGTGGTGACATAGATGCCACAAACCATGCATGATGTTGTGCATCCGTTAGCGTCATATTGGCCTCGCAGATCGTACTTTTCAGCCTTTGGTCCAGATGCCAGGGGGTCTCACCCGGAAGCATCGTGATCTCTTTAAACCTGATGATTGACTGCGTCTCTGATTTTGGCCTGCTAAATTCTCTGTTCAATGCATTTTGGATCTCTGCTATCCCTACATTTGGGTGGTCATTAGAGTGCTTGATGTACCACGTCAATGTGCAATCCTGCAACGCACTCACCAATGTAGATGTCTTAATGTTGTTGTATGTGGCACCTTGTGCTTCCCATACTGCTCTTACCATGAACCAGAATTGGTCCAGGTCCTCATTCCCTACTCCTTTGAATACTAGTAGTTTGATCATGCTCACCATACTAAATTGTGGAGGTGGTGGAGCTGGAGTGGGTGGAGATGGAGGTGAAGTGGGTGGTGGTGTGGCTAGTAACCGCGGAATCAGTTGCCTTATCAAAATGACTGCACTTCTTGGAGAAACTTTCGCGAGCTTGTCCTCACTCTCCCGTGAGGGTGAAATTAAGGGTCTGTTTTCTAATTCTTCACTACTTCTACTTTTGTAGATTCTTCCACTCCACGTAGTCCCAAACATTAATTTATTCACATCACCCACTTTTCACATAACAGCATCTTAATCTAGGTATTCAAAGATTTAATATACTTACCTCGCGGTCCCTTGAGAAAATGTCACTCTGCATCATTGTAACTAATGGTTGTGTCCACCATGAACTCAATGATAAATCCTCCTATTATTCGGTTAAGCTAGTGGTCCAGAACTCGCACTATCTTATCTTCTGAGGCTTCCAGTCTGCGCACTAATTACAGAGTCCACACTATCAGTTGGTCGAGCCTACACCTTCCCTCGCTATCATCTAACCTCCTGATCCACTCATATAGTTCAGAAGGAAAGGATGCAAAGAAAATCCCATGATTTCCGTATACACGTAGCGATCCAACCACTTTTTCTCAAATACTTGCGGAGTTATGTTTTGCTATGTCACGAACTCGTGAATATTCTTGTCCAACCACTCTTCAATTTCCTTTTTTGTTGGGTTCCAGTGGCATGATATCAGACATCCCTTATACAGATCCCGGTCCCGGCTATGGAACCATTTGTTGGCTTAGTGGGGCCTAACCCAGGTTCAAAAGTGATTTAGCCAAGCAAATTCTCGTACTACTGGCCCTTTTGGCAACATTCTGTGGAGTGCAGACAGAGGTCTCACCTAAAGTAGTATGGGAGGGTGATAGAACCAGGTTTTTGCGCCTTGGTGATGTATGATATGTGGTGATTGGTACGTGGTCCAACCTTTGCACTTACTGTGCTACACGCACCTGCGAGCACCCCGCTCCGTGTGATACTATCTTGGCGTAGTTCTAGTCGCTACGCAACCCATGTTATTTACCCAAGTCTTCCTTAATTAGTCTTTGTTATCTGATTACTTAGATTAAATTTACATATAAGCATTCATACAAGTATTCATCCAGTGCACACAATAAATAAATAGAGTAACAACAAAGTATAACATCAAAATAAGGATTCAAGAACAGATGCACATAATAATATTCTTTATTAACCTTCAGTTCCAAATACAGAACCGACTCCGCCCTACACACTTAGCTGTAGGGGTCTGCGCACTCAGCTGCAGACTCTACTAGGCCTCTGCGTACTCAGCTGTAGAGCCTCTTCCTACTACTATGACCCAATACACTTCAACTTTCCTCCTATGCTCTAACCATGCCTTTGCATCTATCTATTACTTTATTTTTCCCAAAAAAACTACATTTTCACTTAGAGCCTCACTCTATTTATATAATCCCATGGTCCGTGGACCATGGGTAGGTCAACACAACTTTACATTATTTTACAATTCTTAGGGTAGACAACCCTATGACTCATCCTAGACTTTCGCGCTCCGCGCCTGCACTTCGTGGAGTCTTAGAATACAATTAACCAAAACTCAGGCTTTAAGCCCCAAAACCCATTGCAGGGGATCCCATGCCCAACGGTTGATCACTCAATGTGGTTGAAGTTACACACCCACAACTTGACCTCTGGTAGTTCTTCTGAGTTAGAACTAGTTAAAATGACAATAACTCAAATAAACTGAAATAGATTGATACAAATTAGTAATCAATCACGTGGAACTGAAATCAAGTGTCTGCAACTCGAATTTACTAAGCTAACTAAGTGACAAGAGCCATGTCGCTTCAGTTAACTACCTCCAAGTATTCTGCTAAAATTGAAACTTGAATTTTTAAACTAGTTTGACCAAGGCAAAGTCAAAACTAGATTTTCTTGTTGCATTTTCAACATGGTTTGCTTCACTGTATTCAGATGTTTCAATTTTTTTTGGTTTCTCAGTATATTTAGACTCCTTTAGTATATCTATTCCTCTTCAACAAAGAGCATTTGGGCCCTTTGCAAAAAGAGTTATCTGTTGGATACCAAATCTATTTCACCACATCTAGGCCATTGGGGATGCAACAAATTCATAAGATTTTTGGTTTCTTCACTAGTCGTTGAGTCGACCCTGACTGACATGATAGTATAGGTAGGATGATAGATGAGGGAAAGTTATAGCAAATGATGATGTGGCACCCTAAAATGTGGACACATGGTAGGAATATTTATATATTTTTGGTGTCCAAGTGGCCTTATTAAGAATGACATGTGGCATGAGATAATGTGGTAGGTTCTGATTGGTTCTTGGAGCTTCGATGTGGAATTTCATGAAGTATTTGGATCCATGCCAGGGACTAGTTTGGCGAAGGTTTTTTTTTGTGTTCTATTTTGACCAAAAATGGTGAAAAATAAAGAAACTATTCCAAATTAGCAGTGGGGCCCTTATCCAATTATCTAACTATTTGAGAATGCTGAGAGTTATTCAGGGTTATTCTAAGTGATATGAGAATTCGATGGTTTGAGGGTGTAGGAAACATATGCAAAAGCTTGAAACCTGAATCCATATATAACCATAAAGAATTAAAAGTCAAGGTTCCATGAGGATACAATTCCATATTGTGGGAGGTCATATGAGTATCCTGTAATTTGATAGTCGTTGGGTGAAGTAATTTGGGAGAAGAGGAAAATGTACAGATACTAGATTGAGCTCAAAGATCAAGGAAAAAAATTCAAGGTTCCATTATTGGTCGTAATTCCATATAAAGAGCTATCTGATTTATCCATATATCTAGAAGTACTGACATACCCTGATGGACCTAGATTTCAATTGCATTATTTGGTTGTTTTAGCTCATGGTCTCGACTCCCAATCATATGGAGTAAATAATGAACAATTGGAGTTGAAATTTGTAATCTAGGTTGTAAAGAATATAGATGTCCAATAATGAACTACAATCAAGGTCATTGAAATCCAGATTCTCTAGAACTGTTACAGAGTGGTCATGTTATGTGGTTCCATGGACTTAAATCCAAGCCCTCAAAGAGACTAGGAGCCAATGATTGAGGGTCATCTGGATTGGATTTTCATCAGGAAAAATGATAGATTGTCAGCGTTTCCATGGCTAATAAATTTTATAATGTATTAAATAACATATAACAATTTTGAATGGGATGTGGATATGATTGAGGAAACAGAAATAGTAAATTTTGGTGCACTGTGTTTTGATGGAGCGAAGGGAGCAAAACAATTTGGTGGAATGAAGTCTATAGGAGACATGTGATTATAGTAGAGGTTAGAGGACAAATATTAGAGGATGTATGTGAACTTGTGCTAAGGATTTAGAATAAGATGTAAAGTAAAAAATAGAGAAGAAATACAAAACAAAGCTAAAAGTCATACTCAAGTAATTCTATTAAGCATTCATTAGGTTGGTGCTTATATTTCTTAGGGGATTGGTTCCTTCTTCTGGTTGGTTCCAGAAAGTATTTTTTAGAGTAGGTTGGTGCCTATAATATCATTCATTAATAAAATAAGTTTCTCACATATATGTGGAATACTTCTGATTATTAATGTGACCACTTTTATCTGTTTTGTTGAAATTGTTTTTTGATTGTTTAAGATTGGATATTATACCAATTCCCCCTCTCATTATAATTCTATTGCAACAATTGGTATTAGAGAAAGGTTACTTTAGGAAAACCTAATCACTAGAAGGTATATCCCAAAGGAACATGACCAATCATAATGAGTTTTTTGAAAAGTAAGGCTTCTCATTTTGATGCATCAAACTACACCTTTTGGAAAATAAGAATGAGTACCTATATTGATGTCTAGATGGTTGTTGAAAATGGTTATTAGGTGTCGGAAACTCCTTCTGATGTAAATGGAAAAGTACTATATACATATAATTCTATGGAAAATAATTCCATATCAAAGGGTCTATCCGATATCGAAGTTGTCAAAGTATTGTATTTCAAGTCAACCAAATATATCTGGGATAAGATTCAAAGCTATTATGAAGGAGATGAAAAAGTAAAGCAAGCTAAATTGCAAACTAATATAAGTTTGTTCAATTTTTTTGAAAATGAATGAAGATGGAAATATTTCCTCATTATTTCATCATGTGGATGCAATATTCAACACTATTATAGGTGTTTGAGGGACAATTAAAGAATCTTATATTGTTCATAAAATATTAAGATCCATTCCCTTAAGGTTTAATGTATAAGTTTTAGCTATTGAGGAATTATCATACATTC
The DNA here is from genome assembly GCA_000404065.3 of Pinus taeda. Classification (NCBI taxonomy): domain Eukaryota; kingdom Viridiplantae; phylum Streptophyta; class Pinopsida; order Pinales; family Pinaceae; genus Pinus; species Pinus taeda. Next base: position 135,360 of record APFE030315069.1, read on the forward strand.
AAAGTCTTAATATGGATACTCTTCATGGAACTCTTATTGCATAAAAACTAAGAACAAAGAAGGAGAAGATAAGATCTAGAGAATATGCATTCAAAGATGCCAAATAAATGAACAAGCATAAGGTTTAGGAAGACTCCAGTCATGAATCAAATGAATTGGAAGCCAAATTTGTAAGAAAGTTAAAAAAGGGAACTGAAAAATTTAAAGATAGGATTCCATTCAAATGTTTTGAATGTAGTAGAATATACCACTACCCATCTAAATGTCCTTATGCAAAATTAAATGATAATGGTGATGAAGTAAGATTTAAACTTCGCGATCATAAAATAAGATGAAATATCAAAAAGACAGGTTTGTACTCCAAAGAAGATAGTGATTGTGAAATCAATGAAAGCATGTTTGATGATGGAAGATTTGAGATTTTATTCATAGCTATGAGTGATCAAAATGATGAAAAAGAGATTGAAGCAGAAGTGGATTTTGAAGGAGAATATGTAAGTTCCCTGGAAGAATTTGTAGAATTTCCCACTGTAGATCACCTGATAATGCAATATGCTAAAGCAAAATACTTGATCTACTTATACAAACAAACTTGCGGAAGCTTAATCGATTATGAGCAAGATGAAATAGAACACATATAATAGAGAATGAGAAATCAATCACAAATGAACATAGAAGAATACTCTGGGGAAAGCCTCGGCTAAAAGCCCCTTCTCTGTATTATCATACAAGAGGAAATATGTCTAGATTACACAAAGCTTTAGCTCACAAGCTATCCAGTTCTCAGTACAGTCCCTTAATACAACTCACAGACTAAATAGACACAACATATGCCTTCCTCCAATCCTCCAAGCCTCCTATTTCCTTGCACAGTTTCCCCCGGGGTCTAATGCTGCCACCCTGTGTGAATTGGCCTCTCACACAACTCATCAAAAGTCAGAAATAACTACGCAATCCTCAAGGAATGAATTCCTTCTGCATGCAAGAGATATCCACAATGGAATATTCTTGCAACTGATAGTACATTGTCCCATCATTTGATCTCAGCTTGGTCACTGACTAAACTGACATGTATGAGTTATTTATGAGAGAATATTCAGTTATCTGAAGTGAAATAGTTACATGCATGCATGCATTAACTAACTAAACTCGCTATCAGTTCAAAAAACTGTTGGAACTAATCTAACTGGACTTAACTCAGTTAACTGAGCTAACTAATTACAACTCAAAGTACAACTCATCCTGATCTCCTTTAATCAAGGGATAACTTCCTTAATCAAAGGGGAAACTGTTGCATGTCTTCACATAGACTTCATGTTTGATTTTCTACAACTAATTAACTCAAGATGAATTAATTAATTATTTTACAAATAGCTGCTAAGATCAAATTCGAATTTTAATTCTCAATTTTAGTTTAGGTACTAACTAAAATTGGAATGTATCCTGAAATAGTATTTATAGCAGTGCTATTTTTAGCACTTCTGTTTTTAGCATTTCTTGTTGTTATTTTCAACACTTCCTCTCAACAAGAAAGGGATTATCAGTCACCCCAATCCTATCTCAGTGGAACTCAAACTTGCATTTTGACAATGCCTTAGTCAAAATATCTGCATCCTATTCCTTGGTCGAAACATACAACAACAACATGATCCTCTTCACCACACAGTCTCGAAGATGATGCTACCAAATATCAATGTGCTTGGACCTATCATGAAATACTGGATTCTCATAGAGTTTGATACAACATTGATTATTGCAATAGATCACTGTTGGATCCATCCTCTAACCAAACAGTCCCACTAGAATATTCCACATCCAAATGGCCTCACATGCTGCATGACTGGTAGCCATGTATTGAACCTTTGTTAAGCTGAGTGCAACTGACATCTGTTTTGTACTGTACCAGGAAACTACAACTAAACCAAGGTTCAATATTCCTCTAGAAGTTCTCTTTCGGTCTGATGGACTTCCTACCCAATCTGCATCTGTGAAGCCCTGAAGCTTCACTCCCTTTATATGTCTGTACCACAATCCATACTGAGATGTGCCTTTGAGGTATCTTAGCACATGCTTCACTGCCTTCCAAAACAATTTGGTAGGATGAACCATAGCTTGACTCAACTGGTTCACTGCAAAGCACAAATCTGGTTGTGTGTTCACTAGATACATCAATGAAGCTACAAGTTGTCGATAAATAGTAGCAGCTACTACCTCACCTGAGGTAGCATCCTCCTTCCTCTAGTTACTAGCTAGAGGATTCTACACGGGCTTGCACTTCTCCATGTGGAATTTCCTGAGTATCTCATTGACATACTTGCCTTGAGACACAAACACTTCCCCATCCTTTTAGCACACTTTCGTGCCTAAAAAGTAGTGCATAAGACTCATGCCTTTCATCTCGAACTCTCTTGCAAGTTCCTCCTTGCAAGACTTGATCAAATGATCATCACCTGTCCAAATCAGATCATCCACATAAAGAGCAATGATCAATGGCTTACCTTCTACCATGATGTGGTAAAGGTTCACATCTGCTTCACTCTTGGTGAAGCCTAATTCGGTGAAATAGTTGTCGATCCTGGTGTACCAAGCACAAGGTGCTTGCTTCAGCCCGTAGAAAGCCCTCTTGAGTTGGCACACATACGACTCATGATCGGAGGTCTCAAAACCTTCTGACTGCTCAATGTACACCTCTTCCTCAATCTTCTCATTGAGGAATGCAATCTTCACATTCATCTGATGGATCTTCCAACCCATCTGGGCAGATAGTGCCAACATCGATCTGATAGATGAGTACCTTGTTATAGGAGAAAAAGTATCATTGTAGTCGATCCCCTTGACCTATGAGAAACCACAAGCAACAAACCTTGCCTTGTGTTTCTCAACACTGCCATCAGCTACCTGCTTTACCTTGTAAATCCATTGGGAACTCACCACTGACTTGTCTTGAGGTCTTGGGACAACATCCCAAACATAGTTCTGAATGATGGAGTCGTACTCCTCCACCATGGCATCAACCCAGACTATTTACTGCATTTCTTCCTCGAATGAAGAAGGTTTAGACTCTACACACTCCCCAACTAGGGCTATGTAACCTGTGTACCGCTCGGGTGACCTCCTCTATCTGCACTAAGAAGATGGTTGTCCCACATTCTCTCGTGCATCCAACATCAACTTGTTAGCTTCCCTTGAGCATTTATGCCCATCTTTGGAAGACTCAGCATGAGTGGATGTCTCCACTCTTGGATCCTCTGCATGTGGCTACTCTACATCAGTCTGAGGCTCCTCCTCCTTAAGAATTGAAAGTTCCTCCTCTGCATGCAAATTGAGATCCCTCTCAAGTGATACTCGCATGGCTTTCTGCTCATCAAACTTCAGATATCTTCATACCACTGTCATCTAAATGATAGGTAGGAACACCTAATAGTTGTGGGGTGTATTAGTGTACCCCACAAGTATCCCCAACTCAACTATTGAATCTAGCTTCTTCCGAGCATCTTTGGTCACATGGAAATAAACCAATGATCCAAAGATCCTGAAGTGACTCACATCTGGTCGCTTCCTAGAAAAGGCTTCCATTGGTGTCTTCATCCACTATATATGGTGTGGGCTTCTATTCTGCAAGCATATTGTTGTATTGCATGCGTCAACCCACAAATGAAGTGGTAGGCTTTGGTCATGCAACATCGCTCGAGCTACTCCCACAATTGATATGTTCTTCCTTTTAGCCATCCCATTTTGCTGTGGGTTATGGTGTGCCATCAACTCTTGTTTAATTCCTTCTGTCACGCAGAAGTCCTTAAATTATTGGGAGACATACTCTCCACCATTGTCGCTACGCAAGGCCCTTATTTTCTTTCCGGATTCCTTCCCTGCCAAGGCTTTAAACTCACAAAACCTTGAGAAGGTTTGATCCTTCTTCTGCATAAAGTAGATCCAACAACTATGAGAAAAATCATCAATAAAAATAACATAGTACCTTTGTTTAGCGGTGGAGGCTGTAGAGAATGGTCCACACTCATCTATGTGAACTCGCTCCAGGATTGCTCCAGCTCTACTGTCTCGATCCTAAAAGGAAGATTTTACATACTTACCCAAGGTACAACCTTTGCATGTATCCATCTGCTCCAGTTTTCCCTTGGGAAGTCTGGTAGAAATCTACTGCATGATCTTCAAGGCCCCATGGTGCATGTGGCCCAATCTTCTATGCCATATCTCACCAACATCTTGACTCTACACCAACTCTTCTTTGGAATGTTGGGTTGTGTTATATGTTTTCCATGACTAGCCCACGTAGTTAACCGGGGATTAGAGGGGGGGAGGTCACAGGGAGTTTGAGGGGCACACGTAACCCCATGGAAAATTTTGGTTTTGGACCCTATGTTAGGTTGGGCGGAACCACCTATGGTTTTGTGCATGATTTTCGCACATGTTTTTTGGACACGATGGTTTTTTTGTCCATGGTTTTGGACGTGATGGTTTTTGGTCCATGGTATTAGATGCTTTGGCATGTATAAATATGCATTGTAACATTGAAATGAACATAATGAAAAATCAAGCTAGTAGTCCTGGTTTTGGGATCTAGGGGAAAATCTCTATGTATATGTGTTTTATGTGTTATGCTCTAGCATTGTTTATTTTTTGTGTTTTATAATTCGTATGCAGGTAATTTCTGTACGAGGTTAAAACCTACATGGAACTCAATGCAGCACAGTCGTCTACCTCCAGCTTGTAGATATTATTTACTTGAATCCCAATCCTCTTGGTCTATCCAGTGCCGATATGACTTAGGAATACCTTTCCTTTACTAAAGACTACATCATAGCCTTTGTCTTCCAGCATAGCAACGGACACAAGATTCTTATTCATACCTGGTACATACTTTACATTAGTGAGGGTGAGATGAGCTCCATGCTCCCTCTGAAACACAACTGTACCTTCACCTGAAACACGGTACTTTCCATCATCGCCCATCTCGATCTACATCTGAAGATCCTTCTCCTCCAAGGTCATGTGGAATGAAGCTCCACTGTCTAGGTACCAAACACATCCCACCATGGATGAAACCATGCATGTGATGAGAGAGAAATCCAATTCGAACTGTGAGGCCAGTGCCTTACCATCTGATCCCTTCGAGGATCCCTCCTTGGATTTCTTCTGTGGAAAATTCGTAGCATAATGGACCACCTCATGACAATGAAAGCATCTCACTTTTGATCTGTCAAACTTTTTCCCACCATGGGAAGAACTAGATTTGGAATGGGACACCTTCCCTTTCCCTTTCCTCGCCTTACTTGCTAAGGCTAGATTTTCTTCATCATCTTGCTTTGATGAAGATCCATCTCTGGTGCTTCTTCTTATCTCCTCCTGCATTAGATCCGACCAAAGTCGTTCCCAATCTGGCAGTTTCTCTCTTCCATTTATTGAGTCTTGGTATCTATGCCAGCTCTTAGGAAGACCAAGGAGAGTAAGACTCAACATATCATCATTGGTTTTCATGATCCCTACAATTCCAAGCTCATCCTTGTAGGTGTTGAGCTTGTTCAAATATGTAGAGATCATGTCGCCCTTTTCGCACTTGATTTTCCGAAGCTTGTCTTTCAGCGCCAGCTTCCTCTGATCATTGTTGTTTTGATATAGAGCCTTCAATGTTTCCCACATTGAAAACAATGTTTCCTTCCCATGAGACTCGAGACTATGTGGTCTCGAACTCCCTCCAAAAGGATTCTCCTTGCTCTAGCCACACATTTCTTCCATTCTGCCAATTCTATAGCATTAGTTGCTGCTGGCTTGGGGACTTCTTGATCAATGAAGTCCTTCAAATCGTTGTCCTCTAATATTGCTTCCATGCAATCCTTCTAGGATATATAATTCGAGCTGTCATGGCATACTCGAGTCTTAAACCGTTGAATTCCATTGGTGAAATTTGAGATGTGATAAGAATTCAAATTCTATAATCAGGAACTTCAAACTTGGAACTTCTCCCTTCTTTGTATACTGTTCTTCACTTTGATCACTTTTTCTCCGATACCATGTAGAATTTCCCACTATATATCACTTGATAATGCAATATACTAAATAAAAATACTTGATCTACATCTACAAACAAACTTGCAGAAGCTTAATCGATTATGAGTAAGATAAAATAGAACACATATAACAAAGAATGAGAAATCAATCACACATGAACACAAAAGAATACTCTGGGGAAAGCCTCAACTAAAAACCCCTATCTCTGTATTATCATACAAGTGGAGATATGTATGGATTACAAAATTTTAGCTCGCAGACTAAATAGACACAAAATATGCCTTCCTCCAATCCTCCAAGCCTCCTATTTCCTTGCGCAGTTTCTCCTGGGGTCTAATGCTGCCACTGATGCAGGAGCATTCAACCCAAGAGAAAATCATTGTAATTAAGTAGACATAGGGGGTCATGTATTTTTAGGAAGTTGGATTCCTAAGTGATAAATTAATGTAATATTAGGCTTTTAAGTGAATTAATTAGATGTGTGAGATATCTTGTAAATGCTCTCGAATAAGGAGGACACGAGTGGGCAATAATGACAAAAGAGTCTAAAGTTAATTAGGACTCTTTAAGCAATTTCATGATTCGAGGGACGAGAGAGAGATTTTAGGAATTAATTGAAGTAGAAGTGGGCAGAGGATTTAGGAGTCAGTTCAGAGGATTTAGGAGTCGAGCCAAGATTAGTTCAACAAAACTTCTTGGCATAAATGTAAGCCTACGGGCAGAGCTCAAGGAGAGGCCACGATATTGAAGAACAGGCTTGTGCGAGACACAAAGTCTTGGATATGTAATTGACTATATATATGTGTGTGTGTGTGTGTGTGTGTTTATTCTTGACTGTGTTAGTGTGTTGAAGAGTATTTCATGAATGAATTACTTGTGAATTCATAGGCTCTGTAACAAGTTGCAGACAGAATTCTGAAGGACGCAGAGGAATAGAATGATTCAGAGGAATCATGAATGGATCCTTGAATCCAATTGAGGAAATAAAGGGAAGCTCTGGGGGTGAATTAGCGAAGTGAGATTTCGCAGAAGAGTAAAGCTCAGAAGTAGCTGAGCAGCGGAAGCAGAAGGTGGAGTTCTAAAGAACTATGCAAGAGAAGAGTGATTCAGAGGACCATAATGGGTCATTGAATCCATTAGAGGGATTAAAATAAAGATCAGGAGGAATTGCATAGTAAAATAACAGAAAGGTTGAAACCTTTAAAGAAGAGCAAAACCACAAAAGAATTGAAGACTTAGTGTAAAAACTAAGTAAAAATGAAGAGCGAAGGAGTAAAGTGGCAGTGCTCAGCAGCCGTTGGATTTGGAAGATAAATGGTCTAGATGATGTCGCTAAGGAGCAAGCAGAATATCGCATTGATGAACTTTAAATGAAGGAAGGTGATTTTGTAACAATGAAGGTGGATTTCGGGCAGCTTCAAAACCGTAAGCGGTATTAAAGGATGAGTGTCGATTCCACTCATCAAACGACGTGTGGCTCTAGAGGACGAGAGGAAACCACTTTATCGGGTGGTTAAACCTCGTGCTTGTTATCTACCTGATAGCAGCAACAACTGTCAGATCTGTTGAGTGCAGATCGATGATGGAGAATAGGTGTGCAAGTTTAAATAGTCGGGAGTAATGTCAACCATTTGATCAAAGGACATAATAGATGGTCAAGATTTGATCGGAGGCTTCAATGATTAGAGATCAAGCTTATCAGAGTTCGGAGAAGTAGTGCTATGGAGCAACTAAAGGTGCAGAACCGATGAAGCTATAGATGCAGGTGGAAAGTATTTGAGATATGCTTATATGTTTCGGAGCAGGATTTCAATGTATTTCCTTTGTATTCCGTGAAAGTGTTGTGCGAGTCATTTAACATAAAAAGGTAGTGTAAGTGGTTCGATAGTCACATTTTAGAGTCGGAGAGGTGATGATATATATATATGTGTGTGTGTGTGTGTGTGTGTGTGTGTGTGTGGTGTGCAGATGAAGAAGCAGATTGCAATCAACGATAAGGGTGGCGTCTCGGGATCTGTGCAGAAGTCGTATGAAAGGTAGAAAAAGGTGTGTTATGCACATAATTCCTTTATAAAAGGGTTTAGAAGGAAAGTAGCGCTGATAGAGAATTTCATTCGATATAACATATATGAACCAAGGTTTTGAAAGGGAAAGGTTATATATGTGTGGTTTAAGGGTTTATAAAGGTTAACAAAGGTTTCTATAGGGTGATAGAGTCCTGATAAGAAGGATATAATGGAAGACTTTAATAAATGGATAAATGAAGGCTTGAGGATTAATTTAACTCCTGATAGGAGGTTTAAGCAGGGTGATTGGTTTTGATATAAAAGGAACTATGGTTGAAAGGGCCTTAACCATGTATGGTTGAAGATTTGACTCCCGTGAGAGTCAAATCCTTGGGACAAATGTATTTATGCATGCTTATGGTTACTGTGGGTATGTGTGGGGGTAAACTTGCATCAACCACCTTGTGTGAATTGGCCTCTCACACAACTCATCAAAACTCAAAAATAACTACGTAATCCTCAAGGAATGAATTGCTTCTACATGCAAGAGATATCCTCAATGGAATATTCTTGTAACTGATAGTACACTATCCCATCATCTGATCTCAACTAGGTCTCTGACTGAACTAACATGCATGAGTTATTTATGAGAGAATATTCAGTTATCTGAAGTGCAGTAGTTACATGCATGCATGCGTTAACTAACTGAACTCACAATCAGTTCCTCAAACTATTGGAACTAATCTAACTGGACTTAACTCAGTTAACTGAGCTAACTAATTACAACTCAAAGTACAACTCATCCTGATCTCCTTTAATCAAGGGATAACTTCCTCAATCAAAGGGGAAACTATTGCATGTCTTCAAATAGACTTCATGTTTGATTTTCTACAACTAATTAACTCAAGATGAATTAATTAATTATTTTATAAACAACTGCTAAGATCAAATTCGAATTTTAATTCTCAATTTTAGTTCAGGGACTAACTAAAATTGGAATGTATCCTGAAATGCTATTTATAGCATTGCTATTTTTAGCACTTCTATTTTTAGCATTTCTTGTTGCTAGTTTCAACAGAATTAAGACCTCTAAGAAAAAGTGTAAATCAACTAGAACAACAACTGCAAGAATATAAGGATAAATATTGCAATGCAAATTTTGTCATTTTTCTGAAAATTGAACTAGAAGAAACCAAAAGGATAAAGGAGATTCTATGAATGAAATTAAAAGAAAAGAAGAACAATGTGAAAGGTTGGAAGAAGAATTTGTTCTTTTAAGAGAAGAATTAGAGAAGGTCTCAAATCAAGTTATTCAAAATTTGAAGATAACAAAAGGTTTTGAGCCATTATATCACATCCTTATTCTTTATAGATCTTGATTGTTAAAGATATGTATTGGTTATGAAGAGAACCCAAAGAAAACTAAGGAAGCATCAAGCTCAATAGGGATAGGGTGGAATCAACCCTTTACCACTCAGGGTTCCAAAGGGCCATGACATGGCGAGTGAAATGATGAAAAACCATTAGCTATGCTAATGCACTCAATAACACTTTAAAAATACAACAAAATCATGAATCTTATTTCATTAAAACAAGGTTGAACCATTCAGAAAAGGCTAGAGAGATGTAAAGAAACCAACAAAAGGAGAAAATGATAGCCATGTAAGCATGCCAAAAGGCACACATGCAAATATGAATCGACAACATTATAGTAGATAAGGCAGGCAAAATAGTTTTAGCAAAGCTATTCCTTTTAGTAGACAATATTTATCCAAGTACCAAAATTTCTTTTATGGACGCTATTACTCATGAAATAATTTTGGCCATAAGGAAGTTGGCTGTAGATCCTATTGAAGAAGAAATTATGGAAGAAGGGAATTTCTAAGAAATCCAAAGAACAACTATTTAAGCAACAATCTAGAGGTGCATGAGGAAATTATTTTGCTCCTTTGCATAATTATATTGAACACTACATATGGAACAACCATGGGCATAAAGCATTGGATTGTAGGAGCAATCTAATTAGATCTCAAAATCAAGGCAAGGAAGAATGTCCCCCCAGAAATCCAACAATATGGAAGAAGCAAGAGAATTCAGAAGAGTGCAGTCCCATGTTATATGCCCAAAAAAGAAAATAAATGGTACGTTGTGTTGGGACCCTAGAGTCACACTATGCCATTTTGTAGTGTAGAGCCCGGTAAAATCTAAATTTGATTTAATTTTTCTATTATTGGTTTTGATTTTCTACTGGAAATCTATGTGTAAAACCACCTAGGTTTATTTAATATTGCTGAATATATTTCTTCCATCTTCTGGTTTAAATGTTCATGGAACTTGGTTCTTGGTGTAATGTTTCAAGAAGAAAAATAAAAATGTAATGGAAAAATTGCAACAAATTAAATTAGACATTGTTTTTTGTTTATTGTGAATGATGTTTTTGATGAAGGACTGCGTGAAATTTACTTTTAATTTTATTGTCATTTTTTTGTTTATTTACAAATACATGTTTTCATGTGCTTTAGTTCCTTCATAAATTTTTGTCAAGAAAAAAAAACATAAAGAGCTACTTTCAGCCATTCAAATGATGTTTTCAACCTCTGTTTTTTAAAAAATCAGTTTCTTTTGAGAATCTAGGTAAGAAAAATCTCAACAATTCATAAGGGTTTTGATGGGTATAATTTCCACTTATTTTCAGTTAGAGAATCTATTTTCCTTGGGTTTGACATAAAAGAAATAAGATGTTTAATGAAAAGAGAAAAATGAAGAACATATTTAGACATTTGTTGGCTTAGGGGGGTCCTGACCCAAGTTCAGAGTTAGTTATGCGAACCAACAAAACCCTACACTGATGGCCCTTTCAGCAACAACCTGCATAGCACAGACTATAGTCTCACTTGAAGCAGTATTGGGGCATGAAAGAACCAAGTTTCCGAATCCGGAGACTAGTGTGATGTATTTTAATGCTTTAGATCTGCCTTCACTTCTATAGGGATTAATGCATGGGTGTTTGGTGATGTAGAAAACCCTTAAGGATCTTCTCGGGATCCTCGATAGACAGTTAGATTAGCTGCAGTTGTCACAAAGATACATGCATATCTATGTTTAACAAATGAATATCAAAGCGAGAAGGACTTATTACCTCGAGTCTTAGTGTGGTGTTGCTAGAGAGCACAATGTAGCTAGGCAAAAGACCCCTGAGCTAGCTCCAGCTCAAAACCTGCACATAGTAAAGACAAGTGTAATATTACAACATAAAACCTTGATAAACAAATGCATGAACATATAAAAGAGATCTATTTGTATATAACTAAGCCACTCATGCTAGAAGATATTAGATCAACATATAAACAAGTTATACTACCAAAATCATGGAGTGGACAACACAACTGTAGTTCTATATTGATGTAGAAAGAGTGATTACAACCATCAGTTGCATTAGCCTTCCTTTACCCCTCCAAATCCTCTATCTCTCTCCCTTCTTAACCTATTCTGATGTCGTAGTCTGAGACTCTGCTCGATAGTCAAATAGGCAATCCTTTCAAATGTTTCGACCCTTTTCACAATGGCCCAAGCCTTGCATATATAGCATGTAGTGTTAGGGTTGCCAAGCCCTTCATCACTTCCATAGGCAAAAGCAGTGGTGTTTCCATGCTTTAGTGCTCTTTCTCATTTGCATACTCCATTAGGAATTAGTAATTCCCCCAAACAGGTTGAGTTCTGATGTTTCCCTACTTTTATGATTTGACATAGGAGAGACAATAGGGATATTTTCTTACTCAATTTTCTCCTTTGACCCACAGAAACTGATGTAGGGTCACTAATGCTATTCCCATGGTAGCAAGTAGAGTTACCTTAGGCACTAATTCACCCTTAGGCTCGTTGATAAGCTTTATAAAGCAAGTTGATAGTGTCTAGACAACGTTAGATTAACAACTGGGCCTGTGAACTTGGTCAGTCCTTCAGTCATCATGTCTTTATCCTCTGAGCTAGTGAGGAGGTCATTTTCCTATATAACAGATGGCCCCTAAAGTGTGAGATCAGAGGTTGTGACGATGGATGAAATAATTTATATTTAGCTGTCCTTTTCTTTGAAAAAAAGAGAGATATGATCGGAACTTCGAGCAGTATGAGAAACCTAATATAACACATATATATATATAACAACTAAAATCATGTCCTGAGCCGGGCATTCCCATGCTTAGTAGGTATGTCAGAGTGATTTTCTCAAAAAAGAGTTATGACGATGCTGGCCACCGATAAGAACAATGCAGAACCTGTGTCATAATAGGATCATTATGATGATCTATCTCCAAAAAATAATAAACGCAACTTGGGAGAGGAAACAAGGTTGAGTGATGCAAGCCTCTACCCAAGGTCTTGATTTCCTCTTTACTGAATAACATATATCGATACATGTGAATATAAGCATTGATGTCGAACATGCATGAAATCACCTAATTAATAGTCAATAATGGAGACCGTTAACAGATGTGAGGATGGCCACCGATAATGGTGATGGTCTCCAAGATGCATAGTACAATTTAGCGAGTGCGAAAAATGTTTTTGTCGTAGAATTCTCATAGAATCATTTAATTAGGAGCCAATAATGAAAACCCCTGATCAAACACAAGGCGACCTTCCAGTTATGTCTGCAAATACCAAGGCACTGAAGTGTTTCTGGGCCTTCTTCCTAGATAGAGTGTTGAAGTCGATAGGAAGAGACTTGTCAAAAGGTAGGCAATAAGGTGTCCTACATCAGTCGACACGAAACGAGACAAGAATGATTTTTTTTTAGGAATCTTTTGAGCATTGGGTCAAAGTGATAGAGGGCATGATGGTAGGATATGCTTGATGGTTTGATGGAGGAAACAAAAGATAAAGGTTTTCCCTTAAATAATACAAGGCATAACAACAGTTTTAACCATGCAGCACTAGACTCATGAACACCAAAGAGTGTTGGGATACAGAGATGCAAGAATATCAGGGTATATAGGCTAAACTCATAGGATGGTAAGATTCATATTGAGAGGCCGTCACAAGGAAGGTTTATCTGAGGGAGTGCCATGTTTAATGGAGTGACTGCTGCCAAAAAACTCTTTCAAAATAAGGAACATAATGCAATTGTATTGTCCACTTCCTCATCTGATTAGTTTAGTGAGTCTAGACGGGTAAACTCATCGATATTTTCATGTTTTAAGAGTCTGAAAAGGACCATAAAAAGAGCGAGTCTATGCCCTATATGATTATTTTAGTCCAGATAGGTAAACTCGTCGATCTTTTCATGTTTTAAGAGTCTGAAAAGGATCATAAAATGAGCGACTCTATACCTCGTCTGTGTAATTTAATAAGTCCAGACAAGACAACCTGATGGTCTTATCATATTTTAGAGAGTTTGAAAAGATCGTAAAGAACGACTCCAGGGTGGTCCCTTTGTCATAGTTTTTAACCGGCTGTGACAAAATTTTAATAGTATACCTAGAACGGTTCCTTTTCTGTGAGTTAATCTATTGAGTTCCAATAAAGAGAAACCTATTCTCAATAGATGTTTGCCTCATTTTTTTATGAGTATGAGGAGATGGAATAAACTTGATTTTCGTTGTGAAATTTTAATGAGTCACATGATGAAAAAATCAATGCCTTCATTGAATTTTAACGAGTCAAAAGAAGAAAACTCAAGGTATATTTTTTTAGTTTAGTGAGTGAGGAAAAGAGGGAAAAGAACTGCTCATTCCTCTTCGTAGATTTAACAAGCCCAAAGAAGGGAAAAACTTGGGGATTTTTTGATTAAGAGCAAGAAATAGTCCCAAAAAAGAAAGCGCTCATATCATCGTCGTAAGTGTTTAACGAGCCCAATGACAAAAACTTAGGGTTTTTTCAGTTTAACGAGTGAGAAAAGTTCCTAAAAAGAATGCTCGGATCTTCTTCATAAGTTTTTAGTGAGCTTGAAGAAGGAACTCAAGGTTTTTCAGTTTTATGAGCGAGAAAAACGTCCCAAAAAAGAATGATAGGAGCTTATTTATGAGTTTTTAATGAGGCTGAAGAAGGAACTCGGGGATTTTTCAGTTTTATGAGCGAAAAAAAAGTCCCAAAAAAGAAGTCTTAATCGATCTTTTTTAGTTTAGTGAGCTAGAAAAAGAGGGAAAAAGAGTTGCTCGGACCATTGTCGTAAGTGTTTAACGAGCCTTGATGATGAAAAAATAGGCGATTTTTTGGTTTTAGAGCAAGAAAACATCCCATAAAAGAAAGCACTCATAGAGAATCGCACATGGTCGTTTCTGTCGTTCAATCCTGAAAATACTTTCATCAAAACATGAGCAATTTTTGCCAATATGGGGTCATGGCGCATGATAATTATCTTTGGAAATGGTCTACTTCTACTTTAATGACTTCAATTAAGATAAGTCATGTCTCGAAAGTGACTATAAGGGAGTTCTTGAGCCTTCACTTTCACCATTTGCATCATTTGAGAGATGTGATAGTGTTTTGGAGCTATAGAGGAGCAGATTTTCCATGAACGATTGCGGGAGATTCGGGTGACCATTTGACATGCCGTTAGTCCCAAGTAGATGCCAAAACCTTGATCTTGCATTAGTCAACCTTTTGTGTCAGCTTTTGGGGTGATTTTTTGGATAATTGGGGAGCCCTAGTTCTTTAACTTTGCCTAACGCCCCCTAACAGGCTTGTAGGGAGAGTTAAATGCCCTTTACGACCTACTGGAGGGCGTTAATCATCCATGTATGTAACTAGGGGGGTGTTAATGCATGAGGATGCACCCCAAAACCCTAGGGAATGATTTTATAAGCAATTTTGCCCCGTTTGGATTGATTTTTGGGTTGATTTGTGTAGGTTTTGAGCTATTATGACTAGTTTATGGAGTGAATGGGCCCATGACCGACAAGAATTTCTGATGCAAAATGATCCTACTTGCATACATGCATTGTGTCACTGTGGGTTGATGAAGTATGCTAAGTTGGACTTGATGAAAGGTCAGGAGGACCTTTTGAGCTGGATTATTTAGCGCTGAGATGAACACGAGCAAGTGTTCAGGATTGGAGATCTTGAGTTGGCTATTGACCAAGATGATCTATACTTTTTGACTAGTTTGTCATGTAGAGGAGCATGGGAAAAACTAACCGGGGGTAGGCTTGATCCTTGATCCACCCTAGAGCTGGTTCAAGCTTACTGTATTTCTAAGAGTGGTCTTGTCAGCAACAGAGTCCCTATAGAGAGGATTAGGTCCAGATCTATGACGGCCATTTTATGGTTTATTATGCATTTTACGGGGTCGAAGAGTCCCCATGTTGCAACAAAGGCCCAAATGTTGCTTGCAGTTGACTGTGTCCAGCCTCAAATTTTTGACTGGTGTGAGGCAGTGCTTCGCCAATTGAAGGAAAAATTGACCGCATGCAAGACTCAAACCCAACAGAGTTTTGGGTATGGCACTCTCATTGTCTCATTCATAGTTGAGAGGGTACCTGTTATGCACCCGCAAATGAGCTTAGGTCCCCTTGATCTGAGGGAGTCAAGATAGGGGCAATGGGCATCACTTGATCCTCGCACAAGAGGAGGACCTATCTGACACTTTTTCGAAGAAGATTTATTCAGATGGCTTAGTGGCCAGATTGTGGTGATTGAAAACTATGCCTATGAGGGCATGGACTTCACCGACAACCTTGACTTGATTCTACATCCTGGAACCAATTGGGGGCCTCAAGGTAAGAATTATTTTGAGAGTACTTTTTGCTTGACATAGATGTGGCATCGGTATGACCTGCAGGCGAACCTTGCCAAGTGAGGCGGGGAACCTTGCCAACTACTTGATGAGGGGGGGAGGGTGATGATGATAGTCTTCACAAGGTTCTAAGGAACCTGGAGGGCTTGAGCATGGGTGTGCCCCCCCTTCCTATGAGGGAGATCCCCGCTCATATGCAGCAACACATAGTCAATGTGCCTGAGCCATTTTTGGTTCCTCTTCGGAGGATAGCTAAAGTATTGTTATCATTTCATGAGTAGTAGGCTCTATTAGCAGGTGATTTGGTATAGCCAGTGGGTGTTTATAGCTAGGCTTAGTAGCTGTTTTGTAGCTGTTTGGTATTAAATTCTCTAAGAATGTTCTCATATGTGATAACCTCAAATTGACGTTCTAAGATTTTTACCCTTAAATAATGACGTAACAAGATTGGATTACGAATGTGATAATGATTTATCAATTGCATAACATCAAGCTCAGAGTCTAACCTGACCACTAGATTAGAGATGTCCCTTGATGATGATTTAGTGAGAAGTGAAATTAAGGACATGTACTTAGCAATATTGTTGGTGGCAGTACCAAGAAAGACTCCTCCAAAATAAAACAATTCTGACTCAGGTGTGTAAATGACCCAAGACGCTGATGCAATGTGCTGTGTGTGACGATTGGCACCATCTGCATATCCTACGTATGCTAAGGGTAATGAAGGAATTTACATTACAAGCAATATGTATAAGACAAGTAATTTAATGAATACCAAAAAAATCCAGTCACATAAAAAAAGAAGTAAAACTTATAAATACATAAAATTACAAAGCACATGCCTAGTGCAGTACTAGGCATAATACTTTTTTAGATAGAGCCCATTTCGAGGCTCAATGAGTGGGACTCATTCCTAGTCCTGAAGTTCATATAACCCTTTTGAGAGGGCTTTCTTAACGACATATGGACTGAGCCATAAGGGTTGAAGTGTTCGTGCCCCCAAGGGGTCATGTTTTTGATCATAGAGTAAAACAAGATCTCCCTCTTGGTAAGAATGAGGCTTGAACTTTTTTTTGTACTAGGCTTTGACCTTACGCTTGTGGGCCTCGAGTGCCAATTCAACATATCAATGGGTTTCATCCAGTTGATTGAGGTATAGTAGGCACTCTCTTCAGAAGTAGTGTTGGGCAAGAGTTCAACGACAATTTGTAAGGAATTTGACACTCGATTGGTAAAACTACTTCTAGGCCATAAGCCAGTTGAAAAGGTGTGAATCTTGTAATAGTTTTAACTAAAGTTTGGTATGCCCATAGCATAAGATATAACATTCGATGCAACGGGTTTTATGATTCCCTACTAACCTACAGATCATGTTTTTTAAGATTCCATTGACGACCTCTACTTGACCATGAGCTTGGGGGTAGTAGGAGGATGATTAATCCTGGTGAAAACCAAGCAACGATGTTAAGTCAGACATCATGTGATTTTGAAAAGGAGACCCATGGTATATAACGATTGTGCAAGGCACACCAAAGCAACAGATGAGTTGATTAAACATGAAAAGTGCTGTGGTTTCTCATTGGCCCGGAAGGTGGGAAGGGCTTCGACCCATTTCATGAAATAGTCCACAACTACAATAATATAGTTGCGTCTAGCAGAGGAAATGGGGTTGCAAGTTATGAAGTCTATCCCCCATTTGGAAAAGGTGGAGATAATTAGGTGTAGTAGGGTTGGAGGAGCGTGCATTTTCTTTGTAAATAGTTGACAAGGATGGCATTATCGGATAGCCTTGATACAATCTTTGAATAAGGTCGATAAGTAGAAGCCTACACGCAAAATTTTCTGAGCAGTAGATATGCCAAAAAGATGACTCCCACATGCTCGAGCATGGTAGTCATTTAAAACGTGTTCCGCCTCTTCATGAGTGAGGCAATGTCGAAGAACTGTATCTACACCACGATGATATAATGTATTGTTAAGCACTAAATTGTGCCGCACTTGGTGGTGGATGCGACGACGGTCACCTAACGATAGTCAGGGTGGAAACGTTGTGCTTGAAGGTAGACAAGAATGTCACCATACTGAGGGTCAGTAGTGTTGATAAGATAGACAACTTCATCCAAAGGAGGATTGTGGGCTATCTCAATAGGATCGACAATGGCAAGATCTGACAAAAGTTCGGCGAAGACTAAGGAATTTTTTGCCTTGGTAGCAGTGAAAACAAAATCAAATTGTTGGAGGATCACGATCCATTTTGAATATTTCCCTCCAATTACTTGACGAGACAAAATGTGTCTCATGGGATTCTCCAAGGTGATGACAGTAGTATGTTGGAGCAGTATGTAATGTCGAAAGTGGTTGATAGAAAAGACAACTACCAAGGACAACTTTTCCACATGTGAATATCTGTGTTCAGGCCCAGCTAGGCATTTCGACATATAATATATCACATTTTCACTCTGGTCATCATGAGTTTGAACTAAGACCATTCCTAGAGAGGATGGTGAGGCTGCCAGGTATAGAAGAAAGTCGTGCCCATAATTGGGAGCGCTAAGGAGTGGGGATGATATAAGTGAATTTTTCAAGGCATCAAATGATTGTTGAGTTTGATCATCCCACAGATACGACACTACCTTCTTAAGTAGGCACATAAAGCCTTTCGTCAACTCAACATAGTTTACGATGAATCATTGTAAAACGTTTGCTTTCCCTTGCAAACGTTGGAACTATAGAATGGATTGTGGTTCGAGTAATTGAGTATTTGCCTTTACCTTATCGAGATCAACCCTAATCCCATACTTGGAGACAATGAATCCAAGTAAGCATTCAGACTCGACAAAGAAAACACATTTATGTGGATTCAGACGTATGTTATAAAATCGACACCTAAGAAAGGTAGCTCTTAAATGATCTAGGTGCTGCGCTCGCTTCTTGGAATGGGTTGGAAGGTGTTATAGACATTTTTGAGCACTGCAACCCCAATCATAAATGTCCATAAACTGAGGGCTCCTAAGTCCCTAAAATTGTTGCTTCACTACCTAAAGGAACAAGGTCAGCTGATTACATCATCTCCCAGAAGTTCTTCGCTACAAACTGCTCAGAAATGGTCAAAACTGGACCATATTGAATACCCAGTGCAGAGGGTGCAATGCATATCACCTTCCCAGTGTAAAGGGTGCGATGCATACTGAATGGCCCCTCTGTAGGGTGCGATGGGAGAGAATGGACAAATGGCAGAGACAGTTTGCGAGGTGGAAGATCATGGAATCTTCCAGAAGCTTCCCCTCTGACACTTGCCTCTCTATTTTCGACCAGGGATGAGTAAGAGATCATCAGTCTCTAAGTGGAATCAAGAACTATCAGAGAGAGGACACTAATCAAGACCCCAAAAGATGACTCACCTCCCTACAATCATCTATATATGGATCCCTCATCACAGAGATCCAGAGGCTGGAATCTTGTATCTTGTAGAGAAGTGTTGTTGGTTTTCTGGTGAAACTTCATAGTGTTGGGTGATCTAAGCTTTACTTGAGGTGAAGAAGGGCTTTCTTGCTAGAGGATGATGCTGGGTCAGAACATATGGTTGTAATCCTCTTACTATCTTGATCTTAATAAAGCTATTCAAATTTTCCTCCATATTCTTGTATGTTTGATTATATATGCATTTGTATGGTTAACACATATCTAGTCCTATGTTATTTATGAATATAGATCTCTGTTCTTCGATAGTAGTATGCTACTTTGATTCCACAGGTGCTCTTTGAAGTTGGGTAGACGAAGAAGAAGTGGCAAATATTTATCAGGAAGGAGAGGAATCAAGCAAGGAAACCAAGTGCAAGACTAAGGTTGGTCTCCTTTGTTCCACTCTTATTTATTTTCATAAAGGAAAGCGAAAGTAGACTTTACTTGTTTGTTTCTAAGATAGCTACTAGTCTTATTGGGAATAGAAGCTCCAAGTGGACACTATTCCTGGTAACAATAATCAACCCCTCGATGAAAATTGATAGGTAAAGTATCATTCTCCACTGTACATGATAAGCTTCCTTAAAATATTTGCATATCTGAACATCATAACCATAGGGTCCATCAACTCGACCACATTTACCACCACCTTCCACTTGTACATGGTAAACATCCATGTTGGTTGATAGTACCTCACCTACATGGATCACCTCATTTTGTAGTTTACCTAACACTATTGGAATCCATGACAATTCTCCCAGGCCCGAGAGCCATCACATATGCATGTCTTGAAGATCAAACTCATCCTTTTCTTCTTTAGTCGTTACTTACCAAGCCCTCTCCTGGTCCACCATTAATATTCATTATCATATTGAATCGATGTGCACTAGCATTCTACATTAGGCCTATCATCCCTCCATTTGGTAATAGCCCATCGATGTCACTTCATCCGCCTCAGCACGCTCACTTTGAGACCAACCTATGGGGTCCCCACCCTCAATAAGAAACCCACCTACATCATTACATAGGCTACTATTTTCTTGGGGCACCCATCTCCATGTTTTTATGTCCCAAACCACTTCTACATTTTTTTGGAAAGTGTCAATTTTTTTTAAGGAAAAAGATTCTCACCCATATTTTTGTGTCCATTACCCAAGGATAGTCCCTAGTTGCCCTTAGTTGGAGCTTTCTTTTATCACCACACCATGATCGATATTGATCCATTATCTACCATCACAGTCAGAACATTCTCATACCCACCCTAGATGTTTTACCAACTTTAGGGGCATTTCCCATAGAAAAATTATTTTGAATGTTGCCACTCGCATTACAGATCCAACCTTGGGAAATTTTCCATATCCACCATGATTTTAGCTCTTGTTATCATGGATTTATAACCCATCACATTAAAACAATATTTATTCCTTCATAGTGATTCCTTGGATCATATTTTCAGGTGGTTGGCACTTCTTTCTTTTTGACTTCAAAACTCATCTTCCAAGATCGAAGCAGTGCATTGGTTTCTCCCCCCTTTAAGCAACAACCTCGAGTGGCACAATGGGAATCATTATTTCCCATTGATTTCTTCTATCTCCATGAAATTCATCACTAGTATAGATTTTCATGTCAGGTTAGTATCATACTTTGTGACCATTTCCATTCTCTCATTTAGTTAAAGACCCATGCATCCCTTAGCACCTTATTCAAAAATGCTTACATTTTGATGCATGGGAGGTACCTAGAGTCGAAGACCCATGCACCCTCGAGCACCTCATTTAGTAGTGTTTCACCTTTGATGCATGGTGGAATGTAATATAGTCTATTTGTTAGAGGCACCCTTGAGGGCATAAGCAATTATCACCATCAACCATCAAAATGTTAGCCACACCAACACTGACTTGATAGTGTAGAAATTATTGTGTAAATTTGAAACTAGTCATGAAATTTACTAAATAAAAAGACTTAGAACTAGTCTACTAATATGCATAAGTTAAATCACCATCTTTAATACAAATCATAAATATGCATAAGAAAACATCACACATGCACATATATTTATCTAAGGGAAAGAAACTACTCAAAACCCCTTATTATCTATATTTCATTAATTAGAGAATATATATGAAATACATATGCTTCCTCAAGCTTAAACACACCTTGCAAATGTATAGTCTATCCCTCTGCCTGACTAGCTGATTCTCACCAACCCTTAGCCAATTTTCAAGCCCTCCAAGATCGTATTTCATTGCATTATCCATTGGGAAATTGGCCCCTATTATTTAGGAATTTCCTGCTATTGAATTACGCGATTCCTCTAAGTCCTTCCTCTTATTGCATGCTTCACATGTACATATTAGAATATGATACAATTGATATTACACTACCTTGTAACATCCATCTCAAATGGGTAACTCGAAATCTCTAAATGCAACAATTATTTTGGGATGATTGATTAATTAACTAGTTGATGACTGAATGTAAGTTGAAGTTCCACTTCCACAACATGACCTCCACTAGTTCTTCTGACAGTTAGAACTAGTTTAACTGAAAATAACTCAAATGAACTAAAACAGATTGATACAAATTAGCAATAAAAAATATTAAACTAAACTCAAGGTTCCCTAACTCGAATTAGCTGAGTTAACTAAGTGACTAGTGCCATGCCACCCGAGTTAACTACCTCCAAGATTTTTGCTGAAATAGAAATTTAAATTTTCTCTACTTTGACCAAGGCAAAGTCAAACTGAGATTTTCTTGTTGCATTTTCAACACTCCCTCTCATAAAGAAAGGGATTATCAACCACCCCTATCCTACACCTATGAAACTTGAACCCCCCCCCCCTCCCCTTGACAAGGTCTTTTTCAAAATACCAACATCTTGTTCCTTTGTTGAAATGTACTGCAAACACATAATCTACCTTTGCATGCAATCCGATAGATGGTGATACCAGATATCAATATGCTTGGATCGATCATGAAAAATAGGATTTTCAAAGAGCCTGATACAACTATGATTACCACAGTAAATCACAATAGGATCCATCATCTGACCAAACAACCCAACAAGTATCTTTCTCATCCAGAATGTCTCACATGTTGCTTGACTTGTAACCATGTATTTTTCTTCTGCCGAGTTGAGTGCCACACATGTTTTCTTCCTTCTGTACTAAGAAACCATTGTGGACCCAACACTGAAAATTCCACCTGATGCACTCTTCTGGTTTGATGACTCCCCACCTAATCCACATCTGTGAATCCAGACAACTTCATTCACTATATCTATCTGTACCATATTCAAAACAGGGTAGTGCCTCTGAGGTACCATAGAACATTCTTAATTTCCATCCAAAATAGTTTGATGGCATAACCATAGCTTGGTTCAGTTGGTTGACTACAAATCACATGTCTAATCATGTGTTCATAATATACATGAGTGAACCCACCAACTTTTGGTAAATAGTTGCATCCACTTCCTCACCTGAAGTGGAATCCTCTTTCGTCTAGTTGGTCACTAGAGGACTCTCGATGAGTTTGCACTTGTCCATGTGGAAACTATGAAGTATCTCATTGGCATAATTTCCCTAAGAGACAAATAATTCCCCATCACCTTACCATACTTCCAATATGAGGATGTAGTGCATGAGACCCATGTCCATTATCTCAAACTTTCTTGTAAGGCCCTCGCAAGATCTGATCAACTACTCATCACCAGTCAAAATCAAGTCATTAACGTATAAGACAACATTAAAAAATTTACCTTCTACCAAATTTTGATATATATTTGCATCGGCTTCACTTTTGGTGAATCTCAGTCTAGTGAGATATCTATCGATCCTGGTGTACCAAGCATAGGGTGCTTGCTTGAGACCATACAACACTCACTTGAGTCTGCACACATGAGACTCTTGATAAAAAGTCTTGAAGCCTTCTACTTTATTGATATACACATCCTCCTCAATAACTCCATTAAGGAAAGCTATTCTTACATCCATTTGGTGGATCTTCCACCCCATCTATGCAGCCAGAGAAAGGATTGATACGATGGATGAGTACCTTCCTACAGGAGTAAAGGTCTCCTCATATTCAATCCCCTCAAAATGATAGTAACCCTTGGCCACAAATTTGGCCTTATACTTTTCTATGCTTCTATCTACTACCTGCTTCACCTTGACGATACACCCCAAACCCACAACTAATCTTTTTGTTGGTCTTGGGAACACTTCCCAAACACCATTCTTTATAATGGATTCTTACTACTCCACCATTGCATCAACCCATGTTGGTTTCTCTACTGCTTCTTCAAACGAGGATGGCTTAGTCTCTACTAGCTTAGTCATTAGAGCCATGTAGGTAGTGTACTGATCTGGTGACCTTCTCTTCATGCGTTGATTTGAAGGAGCACCCACATTCTCCCTCACATCTTGCACCAGTCTCCCAACTTCCTTGGTTCTCTTCCTGCCTTCTTTGGATGGTTCTTTTTGAGTGGTTGTCTCCACTCTCTGCTCCTAAACTTGTGACTACTCCACAACATCATGAGGCTCGTCTTTTAGAGCTAAAATCTCCTCCTTACTCCCTCTCAAGAGAGCAACACATGGCTTTTTCTTCATCAAATTTTACATCCCTTCACAAATCTATCATTTTGAGGGATGGCAAGCACGTAGGGTAGTTGTGGGGAATTTCTATGTAACCCACAATTACCCCCAATTATGTTGTCATCTCTAGTTTATTCATGGATTATTTTTATACAAAAGATGACCTCCTCATCATCTCAGAGGAGAAGGACACTTTGACTAGAAGAAAGCCCTAAGTTATAGGCCCATTTTCCAAGGTACTGCTTCCCAAAATAGACAAAGCACGTTCAAATTCTTCCTATGAATGAGCTAGGGGTTTTAGTCCCTAGGTTAATTCTCTATTTTTCCTAAAGGGAAGCGCTACTATATTTTTATGAGATCCTGGAGGTCAAAGCACGAGTTGATTGACTAGCACTCCACTTTTCACTCAATTGTCATCTCAAAAAGCTGGAAACATCCACCTCAGTTTTGTCTAAGGAAATTGTCAATCCTAACAAAAACACAACAAATGGGAAAGAGAAATAAAGTGAGGCAACATATAGATTTTTCCTCAATGGAAATTATGAAGAAATTAGTAAATATTGATCCTCTCCTCATCTCTAAATTAGAGGCTAGGCCATTGTAACAAGGATCAGAATTTGAGCATTTTTATTCTGCCAAGAAGTTGATAGAGAGAGAGAGAGAGAGAGAGAGGAGCTAAGGATCTAAGGGAAGACTTGATTTAGAAACCATGGTTGTAATCATTCTTCTCTCATTTGGTAATATAGATCTACTCCTGTTTTGTCTAATTGATCATGTTGACACATTCTTTCTTTATATGTTGGTTCAATGGTGAAACTGAATATTATCTTAGATGCATGCTAGTTTTATATATTATTATATGTTTATGTTTTGAATCATTTAGGTTTCGTATGAATTCAAGGTTACTTCATGTCTTCTTTATGTGTAGGTCATTATCTGAGAGTTGGCAGAGGATATTTCCCTTATCACACTGAAAACTCCAGTGTGGTTACACAAAGGACTGAAAGGTAATCCTTCTATTTTACTTTGTCAATTTCTGGATTAACATGAGTATTTGCATGTATCTATGAATAATTTTAGGTCACCTCATTCCATATACTATAGGTCTAGGGAGACCTGAGAGGTTTTTTTATCCACAACCACTTGTGCATTAATCCCTACAACATAATTGATGACTCTGCTAGGGAGCACTCTTAGTTCTTGGCTCTAACCTCCTACTTCCCAGATCTCTCTTTCTCTCTAGGTCTCTCTATTCTTCTTGATCTGAATTCTGATCACCTTGTATGCTTCCCGACCTCTTCTACTACTCACAACTTTTGGATAGACCATAATCATAACCCTTTTTCATCCTAATCCTCTATAACTCACCCTTCTAGTGTTGTCGAGAGTGTTATAACGTTGTCTAGCTTCTTGGATAGAGTGTTATCCCTACTACTAATGCTTTTCTTATCCTTCTCAGCTATGTTACTGAGCCAATAGCCTGAAATCCACCCAGTACTGTGGGTTCTTGGGTTGATAGGTTTCCTATGGTATGTTCTTTGGATTTTCAACTGTGAGATTTGTTTGGTAGAATCCTTGCATGGTCATGTTTATTTTGAAGAATAACTTAGTTCCATTTAATTTTTGGAAAAAGAAAAATGAAAAAAAATCTTTAGCTTTCTATTTTGGCTGGATTTGTTATGTTATGTTGGATTAGTTGTAAGAACATTGTATGTCTACATTTATTTGCATGTGATTGGACTACATTTGGATGCGTAATTTTTGAAATAATGTATAGATACTCTCTCCCTGTAAGAACATTTTTTCATCGAATGTGAATCTAGAAACATTTTCTTGTGTGGTTTGATAAGAGTCTCACTAAAGTCCATACATCAACACCTCCTCTAGAGACATTAATCAAGTTCACATAAAATCAATCACTTAATAAAAGTAATCATGAAATCCATTTTTAGCATACACACATATTAGTTTAAGCTAGGACCTTGGGCTAGGATGTGGTGAGTAAACTACCCAAAATTTTGAAACCTAGATTAGTGTCATTAATGAGAGTAAAATCCTGCCACACTCATATCACTTGGGATTGATCCAATTACAACAAAGTTAAGCATGAGACAACATCAGAATGTGAGAGAAGGTAGCCTACCTTCAATTACATGTTTGATGGGTATTCATTGTATTGGGGATCCCCTAGGGGATATCGGAGTTGAGCTAGGAACTCACGTGTCCTGCTCACACAATGTACTATCTATGACCATGACCCCCTCGTGGTGTCTATGATTTGATTTAACTTTAGCAGCTAATTTTTTTAGGGATGAACATAAGGTGACTAGGGCGAGCTTCCTTGGTACCTAAATAGACAAACCTACTTCGCCTTTGGCTCTTTTGGAGAGTGCTCATCTTAATGAGAGTACTTGGCCCCTTCTTACTGAGGTTCGAGAAAAGCTCAGGAGTAATCATAACTATACATTTGGTCGACTCTCTTTCTTATCCACTGCGATACTAGGTTTCATCTCTAACTAGTGGTGGTTATTAGATAGAGTTATGTTCCCTAGATGCTTAATGATTTTCTTTAGAGTATTTTTTTATTTTTAGGTGTTGGCTTGCTGACATTGAGACTACAAAAAATATCACATTTAAATTTTTGATGAAATATATCTTTCACTATGGCTACATTCAACCTTCGTCATCTATCTAGATGACTGTGAGGTCTTCCTCCACTGACTCTAGAAGACCTTTCGAGCCTCAGTGAATCAATTTCTCCTTCAGTAAGATATTAATCTCCAGTGTATAACACTAAATCATATAACACTTCCCAAGAGACCTTGTTTCCTAACCTTTATAATGAAGGTATTGTACCTCATTACAATCCTCCTCTCACCAGTCCTCTTGGACCTATTTTGGTTTAGGTAGCACTTATACCTATCATGTCTTCATTAGTTCCCACATCCAATATTCCTATGGTAACCAGTGGGTCATGGTATTTTGTGGGAAATTTTTCTCCACCATCACTTCCTCCACCTATTATCGTTCCTACATCATAGATTGGTCAACTTGCTATTCATACTATGCCTAGTCTAGACAACCTAGTTACATTTGTCATGAGTGAAGTTCGATATCTCCCATCCTCAACCCTTTTGTATTAGCCCCTAGACCATTGTCTATCACTCCTAGTAGGGTTGTTAGCATAACCACCTTCAGCAATCCTTTTAGTTGGAGCCCATTTTTGAGTTCTAACCCCCATGATCATATGCATAGGGGAAATATTTCCAACATGCATATACCTATTGGGGGAATTCATGTTCCCCTGCCATTTATGGAACAACCTTGTTCTTCATTGATCAAATTTCTTCCTATAAGTGGAAAATATGCAGGTGTCAGACATGCACCTAATACAAACTATGTGGATAGCAGTATCCCTCAATTTGGTCTTGCTGCATCCATTTGGGAACCCCCTCTTCAAACATAAGAGAGCCAAGGGGGGAACTTCTATTCCAAGGGAACCCAACCTTTTTCCACTTAGTCTAATATCCCATATGTCTCGCCAACTTATATGACCACACCATCATAGACAATAAGTTATTATATGATTCATATCATGTATCTTACTAGAAACAACTTGATGGGGGGAATTTTTGGTCCTTCAAGTCATCTTGCACCACCTTAGTCCGATTCGAGAGGACCTACACCTTTTCCTTTCTTGGAAACTCTAGACATCCAAATATTTATAAGCTAACTAACAACCACATCAATCACAAATTACTCTATCCTCCAATCCCACACAAGATACCTTAATACATTTCTAAATTCGAAGGGAAACAACGAGATGACCTGGCTACACTTGTCACCATTTACCATTTATGGTGTGTATCAAACTCATGGTTGATGATAGTATCTGGCTTAGACTCTTCCCCCACACACTTACTGGCAATGCTGACAAGTGGTACATTGAGTTACCACGTGCATCATTCAATACATTTGGTGCCCTCAAAATGGAATTTCTAAAGCACTTCTAGCTTCCTATTTGCTATGAAACTAGAACAAAAACCCTTACTACTTTATGCCAAAACACCTCCACCCACATCTCTGACCACATCGATGAATGGAGATGTAGGTGAAGGATTTTCAAAACCCTAATTCTAGATTACCTCTTAGAAGTTTGACTCTGTAAGTCCCTTTTCCCCCCTATTGCTAAGGGTGTTGCCATGGTTGGTGTGGTTACGGAAAAAAAAGATATTCGTCATGCCCAACATTTATATTTGATCTATTCACAATCTGCATGCTTTATGATTTTCTCCCTAAGAACCATCGAACTTCCAATTCTCTCGCTACAAAGCAACCTGGTCCACACATTGACAACATCATCGACACTACCTTTGGGGTTGTTGTAAAAAAACTAAGCTGACAAGCTGCCTAGTTATCTGTCACTATCAATACTAGTCCTAATACATAATCTTCTTATCCTACAACCTCTACAATAAAATTTGTGCATTGTACACAAAAAAGAACAAGACGAATAAGAAAAATACCTCTCCTTCTAAGGAGTAGCCCATTACCTAGAATAATACCAATTAGAAAATTGCTGCTAAATCTAAAAAAGGGAAGGAAAAATAAGTCAAGTTTCCTTACAAGATCTGTATCGAGGACCACATGACCTATAAATATCCTTGTCTTCAAGAATACATGGACCTCCTTACACAAAACGACATTGGTCGGACCCCTACGATCCTTAACAACCCATTCCCTGCTCAGCAACAATAACACCTTGTATATAATCCACCGCAACCCCAGCAAGGGGGAAATGATATTTCACATACACCTCCTTCTGATGAAGGATCATCAACTGTTTACAAATTTTAAATGTTTGATCTACAAACACAAGGCATTAATTATGGAAATCTAGTCGCTAACACTCTAGACACTTCCTCGAGTTCTAATCCACCATTGCCTAACGATCTACATATCGAAAGGCTTGTCACTGACCATATGATTCTCCCCCCCAAAGGGAAAATTCGTTGCATGACACACAATACCTTTGCATGTGTTAGCCAAGTATATAGTATTGTAGATGACTTGGCATAAGAACTGTCTACTATGTTTGTGCTCAAAGTATTACAAGCCTATCCAACACAACGGAAAGATTTTCTTTCGTCCATTGGTGGGATTGAACATGAAGATTCCAATATAGAAATTTTTAACATGGAAAAGAGTAAGCCTTGCCTCTACCATCAACTTATATTTCAATTTCTTGATGTGGTGAAAGGAAAATCTATTCATCAAACTATCATTGACGAAGATTATTCGGCCTACATAATTTCTATTTCCTATTGGCTCGCCTTGGGTTCTCCCACTCTTTCACTAGCATTGGATTCACTGAAAGCTTTTGATGGTCACACTTTCATCCCAAAAGGATACCTTGCTAGCTACGCCATCACTCTGAGTGGGAAAATTGTGATGGTGGACATTGAAGTCATAGATCATGGACATTGAAGTCATAGATCACAATCTTGACTATAATCTACTTTTGGGACATATTTGGACTTATGTTATGAATGCCATTGTTTCTTCAGTTTTCCGACTCATCCTCTTCCCTTTGGATGGGAAAATAGTCACATTGGATTAGCTATCCTTCTATACCCCATATTATTCCCTATTACTTAGTGGCAATGTGCCCTTAGTGGGTGGCATACTTGACTCCTATGTCAGTATTGGTATTGGTCTTTTGAAGAGTTCCTTGATTTTAGGTTGTTTTCCTCTCTCACCACTCAAGGTTCCACCTATGGTTTCAATGGTCTCTAGCATTTCTAATGTCCTTAATGATCCATATATCTTCCCAACCCCTTTAGACATTGATACATATGGAGAATAGATTTCACTGTTACCAGTTAAATTAGCTTACTACACCATTCAATATGCATCTAATTCTTCTTCTACTTTGGTTATCACTGATGGTGCCACTTCCTCTCCTATCTCCTCTCGCATTAATGATCTCCTCAATGAATTTTTTCCTTCATATGAAGCTATCTAGAGATCATGACATTAGATGAGTGGCCCTGGGATGATTCTCACCACCGTGCTTCAATATCTAAATCGGGTGCGACATCTTTAGAAATCCTGCCTTTTAATGATCTTGAGTTTGTTCCTTCGCCTTATACAACTATCCAAACTACGGATTCGGAAGGTAACTTGGGTAATCTTTCGAAGACTATGCTTATTGATATCTTCGTCAAAATACGTATCATGGAAAATATTCAGATTAGAGCTTATTGAAATCCTAAGAAAATTGTGCACTTCACCTGCCTTTTTAAGGAATTCCATGATGTCTTCTCTTGGTATTATGAGGAAATGTCTGACATAGACCCTTCTATTGTTTAGAATGAGATCAAGTTTCATTAAAATTCTAGGCTTGTTCGACAAAGAATTCATCCTATTGACCATCTCAAAAAAACGACCATCAAGACTAAAGTTGAAAAACTATTGCATGTTCGTTTCATTTATCTCATTCCCTTAAATGAATGGGTGTATACTCTAGTTCCCATAGACGAAAAATAAGGTACCATCCACATCTATGTCAACTACCATGATTTGAATTACACCCCTCCAAAAGAAAATTATTCAACTCCATTCATTGACCAAGTAATTGATGATTGCACCCATTGTGAATCTTTCCCCTTTATGGATGGCTTCCTGGGATATAACCATATTGCTATTAAACATGATGACCAACACAAAATTTCCTTCATTTGTGCTTGGGGTACATTTTCATATCGTAAACTTAAATTCAATCTCAAGAATGTGGGCACAACCTTCTAGAGGGCTATGGACTATGCCTTTCATGATATGAGACATGTTGTTCAGGCTTAATTAGATGATATTCATGCTCACTCCAACAAATGCACCCAACACCTATCTCACCTTCAAGCAATATTTCTTAAGTGTCGGTTCTATAACATCTGCCTGAATCCACATAAGTGTGTATTCTTTGTACATTCTAGGAATCTTCTTGGATTCATTGTCTTTAAACACAAGATACGAGTTGATCTTGATAAGGTAAAGGTGATTATTCAATTAGCCTTACCACAATCAATCATTCAACTCCAAATATTGCAAGGTAAGAAAAAATTCTTAGATCTCTTCATCATTAACTATGCTAAATTAACGAAAGGATTTATGTGCCTACTCAATAAAGGAGCACCCTACTTGTGGGATGATCAAGCTCAAAAATCATTTGACACCTTGAAAAAGGTGCTCATCTCATCTCAACTATTAAGTCCTCTTGACTATACGTGTGACTTTGTCTTATACATGGAAGTCTCACCATCTTCAATTAAAATGGTGTTGGTTCAAATACAGGGCAATCACAATGAGCATGTAGTCTACTAACTCTTGAAAGGGCTTGTTGGGCCTTAATTATGGTATTCACATGTGGAGAAACTATCCCTGGAAGTTGTTTTTGTTGTCAATCACTTTCGTCACTACTTCCTATTGTGTTACACTCATTTCCCTGGAGAATCCCATGAGAAAAATGCTATCTTATCAAGTTCTTGAAGGAAAATATTCCGAATGGGTTGTCATCCTCCAGTAATTCTACTTGGTTTTTGCTACTATGAAGGCCAAAAAATCCTTACTCTTCACCGAATTATTGTTATACCTTCCCAGAGTTGACCCAGATTAGGTAGCTCATGATCTTATACTGGATGAATCCATTTATTTGGTTGACTCTGTTGATCCTTGGTATGGATAAATTCTTGTCTACCTCCAAACACAACATTTCTTCCCTTATCTATCATTAGATGACCATCGTCATATCTGCCACTGGGCTAAGCACTACTTGGTGCTCAATGATACTTTATATCATCATGGTGCTAGCTTAGTTCTTCGATGTTGCATTACTCTTGCCAAGGAAGAACACATTATTAATGACTACCATGTTGGGGCATGTGGCGATCATCTTTCGGGCATGGCTACTGCCCATAAAATCTTCTGCATAAGATACTACTGGCCAATTTTGTTCAAAGACTATATTACTATAGTCCAACAATGTCATCCTCGTCAATTCTATATAAACAAAATGCGTGTATACCCCCTACCCCTCTTCACCCAATTATCTCTTCCAGACCCTTTTATAAATGGGGAATTGACTTCATCACTTGTAATCCCATTTCCTCTAATGGAAACTGCTACATTGTCGTGGCTGTGGACGATTTCAAGAAATGGACTAATTGCATTCCCACTTTTTGCGTTGATGGAGAAACCACTGCTTTATTCCTATTCAATCAGGGCATCTGCCATTTTAGTGTACCTCACATGATCTTTACAGACCATGGATCCCACTTTCAGAACCATATGATTCCCTATTTAACTTCTATGCTTGGATTTACCCAATACCATTGTCCTTCTACTACCCAAAGACTAATGGCTAGGTTGAATATGTTAATGGTGTCGTCAAGACCATGATCTGCCGAGTAGTAGGAAATCATAAAACTTGATGGAATAAAATCTGCCATTTTAGTGTACCTCACACGATCTTTACAGACCATGGATCCCACTTTCAAAACCATATGATTCCCTATTTAACTTCTATGCTTGTATTTACCCAAGACCATTCATCCTTCTACTACCCACAAATTAATGGCTAGGTTGAATATGTTAATGGCGACCTCAAGACGATGATCTGCTGAGTAGTAGTAAATCATAAAACTTGATGGAATAAAATTTTATATTCTTCACCTTATGAATACAGAATATCAATAAATACTACTATGGGATTTGTGCCATTTCAGCTTGCCTATGGCCCGGAAGCAATTCTTCCTATCGAGTGCTAGATTGGCTCCCTTAAAGTTGTTGAATTTCTACCCGGTACAACTACTAGAGAAGAGCGCTTTCTCTCACTTAATAATTTTGATGAGACTTGTCAAGATGTTGTACTAGCTCACGAAGAACATAAGCATTGAGTCAAAGCTCAATATGATAAACATGTCCAGCCTCGTTCTTACCAAGAGGGCAACCTCATCTTACTCTATGATCAGAAACATGATCTTTTGGGGGAAGGAGCACTTCAACCATTATGGGTAGGTCCATATGTCATTACTAAGGTTCTTTCTAAAGGATCCTATGAGCTTCAAGACTGTGATGGGATCCCACTCGTTGAGCCCCATAATGGGCTCTATATAATTTTTGCTTCTTTTGGTGTGTCTGGATATTTATGGCTATTAAAAATGACTATTTGTCTCATGCACATCTATTTTTTGTAGATATGTCCACGTCACCCTTCTCATACGTTGGATATGTCAATGGTGTCAATCATCACATATGACACATTGCATCAACTACTTGGGTTCTTTACACACATGCGTTGGAACTATTTATTCTGAGGGGGGTATTCCTTGGTTATGCCACCAATAATATTGTTGACTATATGTCATTCGTCAAAATCCTTACTGAGGCTACATCTCTCAACATCTCCAATCTAGTGGCCATGTTAGACTCCCAACATGTTATGCATTTAACTAATCATTATCACATTCACAATCCAATATTCTTACGTTACTTTTTAAGGGTATGACTTTTGCAATGTCAATTTGAATCTCTTACTTATGAACATTCCAAGAGAATCTAACACATTAGCTAATTCGTTGGAAAATTATGTATTCGATTGGCATATGGCACATTCCTTATAGTTACATGCATGAGTGTACAATTTTTCATTATAAAAATTTACAAAAAATACAAACACATACACCATAAAAATTGCAAAAAAATATTTGTATATATATATATATATATAATATATATATATAATATATATATATAATATATATATATATCTATATATATATATATATATATATATATCTATATATATATATAATATATATATATATATATATATATATATATATATATATATATATAAATATATATATATATATATATATATATAGATTGTTTCCAGTCTTTTTACATCAACAATTCCCAAAATTTGGGTGTTCTATACAAAATGGCTTTGCTAAGCTTCATTCTGACACCCATTGTCCATAATCTACTCCTTTTGAACCTGTTTCTCATGATAACATATCACTACTCTATTTAACCTCCTTAGAGGCATCAAAAACCACTTTCGTACTCCTAATGTGTGTCACTGCATATGTATCAATATCTCTCTCATGCGAAGAGGCAGCACACCCATTCTAAATCCTTCGAGGTTCCTAGAAACATCACGCAGAATCTCTATGGCATCTCCCTCTTCAGTGTTTGTCATGACCTCTACTACTGTTCCAACCCTAGGTATCTGATCACCTTGCCTAGCATGGCGATGCATACCCGCAGGATGAATCAGTGCCACATCTATGTCAAGCCAATCTTTGTGTCAGAAATTTTCACCCATTAAAAAAACTGTGTAAACTTCAAAAGAAAAAAAAAAATTATCCCTCATCCATCATCTTACCTAATGAACCCCATTGAGTGTCAAGCGGAAATATGAATTCCAGATCCCCCGTCTAGTTCATTCTGGCATACAAATAGTCTTCAATCATAGGGATCTGGCCTCTAATCTACTCAAAGAAGTGTATAATCAATCCACCTCTCATTTGAGGTGGTAAGGCTTCCCACTGATCATGTCTGGGATTCCTGGGACTAGCTATACCCAAACTCATTCGAGGCCTCATCATGGGCACTCTCTCAAGTGTAAAGGACACGATCAGGGTACCATACTCAAACTCTTTTTGGGCCCAAGTCTCAGATTCTTTCAACTCTACTTTCACCTATCTGAGGATGTTGGATAAACCAACACTCCCCATGTGTTTCACGACATGGACTAACTGTCTCTCATGGATCCTTATATTTGGTGATGTGATCGTTGACTAACACCTATGGGCTTTAGTCTAACAATAATTGTGATTCCCAACAAGTGGTACCACAGTGTATCTCACGAGTTCGATACACACCCGACTCACGTTAGGGGGGATATTGTTGGACACTGGATAAACCAATGCTCCTCATGTGTTTCACGACATGCACTAATGCCTCTCGCGGATCCTTATATCTGGCGATGCTATCGTTGACTAACACCTATGGGTTTTGGTCTAACTGCAATCATGATTCCCAACAAAAATGTAGGCTTAAACCTCATGCATAAATTACCTGCATACAAATTCTAAAAACAGAAAATAAATAATAGTGAGAACATAAGACATAAAACAAATATACACAAAGATTTTCCCTTAGATCCCAAAACCGGGACTACCAGATTGATTTTTCATTATATTCCTTTCAATGTTACAATACATATATATATACATGTTGAAGCATCCAATACCATGGACCAAAAACCATCACGCCCAAAACCATGTGCGAAAACCATGCACAAAACCATAGGGTTAGTCATGGAAAGAAGATAACACAACCCAACAATGTAAAGGACACGATCAAGGTACCAAACTCAAACTATTTTTGGGCCCAAATCTTACAAGTTTTCAACTATAATTTCACCTATTTGAGGATTCCCTCACACCACTTGAACACTTACGACTGTAACAAATCCAATGTCAATAGTAACTAGGATTCTGTAGCCACATGCTGACTCTTAGCTCCTGCCAAGTGCACGATCATCCATAGTATATACCTCAACGGTCTCAATGTTATCCAAACTACTAGAATCTTGTTACTCACTCACTAGATACCTTTTGTGCAATGTGTTATGACCAAATCCATCGTGGTCCTAGGATCTACACTCACTCTTGTCAAATTTACCCATGCACCTCTGCACGATAAGCTAATGAAGAAATATATATCGTCTCGCTCGATTGAGAGCTCATGGTCTCCATTCCTAAAAAACCCCTTTTTTCATTCCACTGTTGGATGATCCAAATCAAGATATCCTCCTAACTTTTCATCAGATCAATTTTGGCATATTTCAAGAACCTGCACCATTTCACAGCTGCCAAACATGCCAGATCATTTAAAATTTGTAGTGATTTTGATTTAAATAGGAACGAAAAAAATACATAAATACCCATATACAAGTGACGCAGTGGAAATAATACTTCATTTCATTAATGTAAAAATATTGAAATATTCTTACAAACAGTATGGAAATGAGACTAGCTCGACAATGGTAGCTTATCTCTGAGAAGAGATGTGGTGGCTACATGCCTCTAAACTGCGTTACAATGAGGCTCAATGGCCTTTTTATTATTGAAAAATAAGAGCAAACCCTAAACAACAAAAACCCTAACCCGAGGAGATGTAACACCAAGCGTTTATGGGCCCTGTTGGGGTTAGTTGGGAAACCAACATTCTGGGGTCGTAACTTGGTCATATTTTCTCCATTTGACATGCATGATAGCCCATTGGAAAGATTTTTCTGAGGAATATGGCAGAGAAAATGACCTATATAAACTTGATGTCGGTAGATTGGAAATAAAACATCGTTTAGGGCCTCAAAATGGCTTCGCAAGTTTAGGACCTGAAAAACTGCTAAAAATAGTAAAATGTGCTACAATTAAGGAAAATAAAAAACTAAAAGAAACAATGGTGGGGGTCCAAGTGGAATTGGAAGGTGGCCACCAATATCCACCTTGATCATTCCTCCCTATTAGGAATCAATGGTCCCGATTGCGTTGTGTGCCTCCAAGAGATGGGAAAACTTATGCTGAACTTAGTCCCTGGTGAGCTATTCTACAATATCTGATGTGTCCAGTAATGGTGGGAAGCATGGTCAAGGGTTGTCCACATTGGATACATGGTGAAAGAAAAGGAATGGGGGAATGTTGTGCTCTACATGATTGTTTCCCACATCTTTGTTAGTGATGTAAGGACCATATCAGAGTTGTTTGAGCTTCCGATGGGCTCTAGTAGGGCTTTCTTTTTGGAAATGCAACCAAACTATGTTGCCCACTTTTATAGCCCCGTTTACAACTATGATGCTCTAGTTATGGCCTAGGGAAAACCTTCCTCTCCAGAATTGGTCCAAATTGTAAAAAACAGTGTTTTATTTCCCATACGCTACTTTTCCTTGTGTTAAAAGTGTGTACACATGGGTCAGTATATACCCAACCCACGTATATGTGTTAAAACACTTAAAAATAATAAATCTCCTTGAATTTGGGAGAAGGTTATGGGTCTTAGCTATTACTCACATACTATAGCCCGTGGCCCAACTATTTCCCAACTAAAAAAAAAAAAAAACTAAATTTGAGAAGTATAAATAAACCTCCATGGGAAGGCCTAAGGAGGAGAGGAAATGAGATATTGATATTATAGTTGATTGATCCCTGATCAAGTCTGAAGAAATCCCTGTGCCTCCTGCACTCCCCAAGTTATAGGAAACCTCTGTTTCCTATTTTGAAATGTCCTTCATCCCTCTTATGACATCCGTGTGTGTATTGATGGAGGAATATTGTTGAGGCTGAGACAAGACAGATCCAAAGGACGGTTCTGCTTAGAGCTGGAGGAAGACTTAGGTTGTAGTTTTCCACCTTTCATTTAGCTTATATCAATAAAGAAATGTTGTTATTTTCCTGATATTTATCGTGTTTATGCATTGATCCATGTTGTGATTTGCTTATAAATCTTATATTAATGTGTAATTGTTCATTCTCTTATATGATCTAACATGTATATCATGAACATGCTTTATGTTACTACTGTTTTATATGCTTTTCTTCAATAATTTATAGGTTTTAAAGGCATCAGAAGAAGTAGAGGGTTTGAACCCTGCCGATCAACCCAAATGTAGGACCTCCAGGTAAGGTCACTTCTTCCAAGTTCAATAGTTTAATCATTTAAAT
Source organism: Pinus taeda (assembly GCA_000404065.3). Classification (NCBI taxonomy): domain Eukaryota; kingdom Viridiplantae; phylum Streptophyta; class Pinopsida; order Pinales; family Pinaceae; genus Pinus; species Pinus taeda. The sequence continues at coordinate 172,966 of APFE030315069.1, forward strand.
TGTTTGTCAACGCATTTCTTGTTGTTGTATGCCCTCCGCTACGCTGGGGTTTTCAACCCAAGACCCTAGGGTGCTCCCACCTGCAGAAGAATTAGTGAATCCACTGGGGAAAACATTCTTGCTTTTCCTATTTTGGGTTGTTTGTTCTCGATCATTGTTTTTTTTCTTGATTGCTTGTTTTTATAGTGTCATTGACTTATTAGCTTCCAAGACATCAAGTTTGATCTTCTAGATCAGGCCTTGATTTTTTTTTTCTTGATTAATTCTTTTATACGCACTTTTCTTGGGGTATAGTCACGTATACATGCTAGCTTCCTCAAATAGACTTGTGTATACGTGATTTATTGTGTTTGAAATGCATGTGCATGCCTTTATGTCTTTACACAATCGCATATACACAATTTCGAATTGTTTTTTCAAAATATTTTTCTTAGTTAGGTCTGTTCCCTGGTGAATTCTACTATTTTCTAGTCATCTAATGTTTGAAGAACTTTGTTCTCTTTTAAGGTTTCATTTTCAAATCTCCTTCTCAGTGAAAAGCCTAGTTAGCCCAGGATTGCTTTTTGAGTAAGGTTTTGGTTTGGGTCTTGGGTTCAAGGCTTCTATCTGAAGTTCTTGGATGTTCTGGTATTCCAAAACAAGAAGTTGGTTTTGATTTCGTTCATAAACCAGAGTTCAAATTTCTTTGCTTTTCTTTCCTTTTTGGTTGACCTTATTATTTTTCATGTTTTTGAGCGTCTGCTTGGAAATATTAAGAGTTTTTCTTTTTGACATTTTGTCAGTTTTCTGAAGTCTTTTACTATTGTTCAAATCAATTTGTACGAGTCTGTATTCCTTCCTGTTTCAAGTTTCATTTATTAATGAGTTTTATAACTTACAAGGTATAAGGACTCTTTGCGCTCATTTATATATCTTTGATATTTAGTAGTTCTTTTGGTGACCTAAAAAATTTCTTTAGTTTTCTAAAAAGAAAAAGACAAAAACATAGTTTTTTCCTTTCTTTTTCTTTCGAAGATTTTGTTTTTTGGGTTTCATTGGTTTTGTTTTTTAGCGATTGTGAACTTTTTCAATTAGTTTTGCTTGGTTTTGAGGGAAATTTGTTATTAGATTTTTTCCCTCTTTATTGTCAAGTTGGCTTATTGATTTTATAAAGAAGCACATTTGCTTATAGTATAAGTGTTCATTGGATTTTTCATCGTCATTTAAATTTCCATTAGGTTAGTTTGAATCATAAGAATTCTTAGTCTTTTTTATATTTTGAGTATGTGTGGAGTGTTTATGAAAAGAAAAGAAAAAAAGTATTTTTCTTCTATAAGTATTTCGTAGAACCAAGTAGAAATACCTCTTCATTAAAATAAAATAACTGCATGCATATAGTTAAGTTTCTATTGGTTTCTTTTGTGTCGAAAACATTATCAGTTTGACTTCCAATATACCCTTGAATTAAAGAAAAACCCTCTAAAATCAAGTGATTTAATAAAAAGAACTAGAACTTTTTAATTTGTCATTAACAAGCACCAAAAATTTTAGGTTCTTTAGGGCCTTGGAATAGGTGAGTGAAGAGTTAAGTCTCCAAGGCTGCTCAAATTATCAAACATAGAAGTTGAATAACAAGTGAAATATAGTGTCATTAAAAAGACCGGGAAAGCTCTGTGACTGGGAGTCAAGAACGGGGGATAGTGAAGAGAAGGAAGAGAGATACCCCCTCTCCTATTTGTTGGATCTCGCTTCACGACCATTACGCCCGTCTTTTGATATGAATTGATGCCCATAGTTGCCTTTCCTAGGGATCACATAGGTGCTTACGGAGGGGAATCCCATGGCACCTGAGACAGATGTTGCATCACATTCATAATTACTTCTAGAGGGTACCCTTGTGAAGCTTGGGTTCTTGCACCGGAAAAGGCTATTGTCTGGAGGTTAGTGTAACTATTTATGTTACCTTCGCTAGTAGGTCTGGGTCGTCATTACCCCAAACTATTTTTAGAAGGTCCTTGATTTTCGATTTCTTATATTCTAGTGTCTAGTCTTCATCACTTGGAGCGTAAATACTTGGAAGTAGTTTGATTGACTGTATCTTTAGGGATTTTATAGAGAGTGCTATTTACTCCTAGTTGGCCTAGCTTTACAATTTTTTTGAGTCTTTAATTATATCTCCTAAAAATTATTAAAAGTGGTTAACCGACTAATTCATCAATCTAGGAGGCTTCATGGGATTTCAGCTACGAGTGCTGAGCCTTTCCCTTGAAGGTGTAGGAGTAATTCTGCCAGTTATTTTCAATCAGTGGCAATAGGCAGAGCGAAGATTGATCCTCCAGTTGGTGTTATTGGTTTATAGGATAGACCTAGTACAAGTATAGAGTTGGAGAGGAACACTCCAGTCCTTTATAGATTCCTCTTCCAGTCAGAAGATGTTATTGAGGTCGAAGAGCTTCCTGAGTCTCTTTTGACTCCTAATTCTCCTCTTCTTCCTAATCACCCAGACATTTTATTATACGTCGGGACTTCAACCAATAGGCCTTTCAGCCCAGGTTTATTTCAATATTTTCCTTCGATGACCACTATTGGGAGCATGGTGTCCACTATGAGTGATACTAATATGCAAACTCCTATATCTGTACAAGGAAGTACTCCTAGCATTGCTATATTTGGCTCTACTTCCATTCCATCTTTAAGTGGGGGAAGCCAAGCTTTTGCCTCTAACACTGGTTTCTTCCCTTTTGGAATGTCAACCAGTGCAATTCCTTTAGTTCTGTTAAGTTTTCCTTTAGCTGCCTCCACGTCTATGACTTCCATGGCAAGTGGGCCAACTTCTTTTAAAGGTTTCCCTTTTAGGAGTGGTCATATACCACATTTCAACCAATCTTTAGGATCAATACCATTTCCCTCTACAGGTCAAAGTTATAATCATTTTTAAGGTTGGACAAACCCTATTGTTAGTGGACTTGGAGCCAAGAACAATCCTATTTCGGCCAACAAGGGAATATGCCGTATTCTTTTGTCATTTCATTCCATAAAGTTTCTCCCTATGCTCATGCATGGAACCCTTACCAGGGGGTCTCTGCTCCTTTTAACATCTCTCTAGGGGGAAATTTCACTGGATATGGAAAATTTCAGTAGGAGTTGGTCAAAGTCCAATTTTTTCTGCACCACAAGGAGCCCCTTATAGTTTAGGTGGGTTTATGAATTACTTTAGGCAACCTGGTGCCTTCACAAATCCAGGGTATTCTTTTCAGATATGTTGGGAATTCCACCCAGACCGAGTGGAATCCTCAAGGTCCTCCATGACTACCTTTTTTGGAAACATTAAGCTTTCCATATCTTTCTAAATTGACTAATGATCTGATTAGATATAACCCATCCTAGCCTCCAATCCCAAACAAACTTCCCTCAGATATACCTAAATTTGAAGGGAGGACTGGTAAAGATCTAGGTGACCATGTAATCACTTTCCACTTATGGTGTTCATCAAACTCCCTGATAGATGATTCAATCAGGTTGAGATTATTCTAATGTACCCTAACTGTAAATGCGGCTAAGTGGTACATTGAACTCCCAGGGGGAACCTTCAATTATTTTAGTGATTTGGCTATAATATTTTTTAACCATATTCAGATGTCTATCCGTTATGATGTTGGAGTTGAGCTACTAGCTAATTTTCACTAGGACCAAGTAATCCACATTCTGTATCGCATCCAGGAATGGAGGAGAAGGAAGAGGCTCATTAAAGCTGATATTCCACAAGAAATCCTTCTTGAATGGTTTCTTAAATCTTTACAACCTCATATATTTAAGGATGTATCACTCTCCTATGTTTTCATTGAATAACAACCTATTTTTAGAGCCCAACAGTTAGAACTTATATATTCTTAATCTGGGGTTCTTCAAAAAATATTGTCTGATGCTCCTAGGTCCAAGGTTGATATATCCAAGCTAAAGCTAGGTCCCCATGTCAATGGGCTAGTTGGATCAATCGATTCTAACATGGCTAACTTGACAAATCAATTGCAATAGTTGTATTTATGAACTGCTTCTTCTATGCATGCATCACCATCAGTTCCTATGCCTCCTCAAACTACGTCTATAAATGTTTTCCAAACTTCTAACCCCAAAGGAAACCAACAATCTGATGTGAAGAAGAAAGGACGAGGTAGGAAAAAGAACCAAGATGGGAAGGGTAATGCAAACAAACCTGGCAATGATGCTGGAGGGGTAGAAAAGAGTCTAAGAAAAAAGTAAAATTTCCATGTAAGTTATGCAATGAAGATCATTTGACTCATATTTTCCATAAGATCCACGATGCTCAATTCTTATTAGTTCAGCAAGGGTCTTCTAAATCCCATACTATCCTAACTGTTGATGCCTCAAAAATCGTTGTAACAACAATGGGGGATAACCACTCGGTTCGGACCTTAAAGCAGCTCCTTTTCCGTTTGGTGTGGTGGCTCCGACTGGTTTAACTAGGTCCAGTTACCTTCTCCCTATTGCTATTGGTTTATGATGTATCTTTACCTATCAATAGACAGGGATATCCAATCACTTCTTCTTGCTGATCAGGCAAGAGAATAACCCTTAAACTGATTTGGGTTCAACCAAGCCACAAGTAAAATTTTGCCTCTTTGAGAAGAGGACTTAAAAGAATGTAGAATTTACTCTAAATGCAAGCTTATTCTATAATGCCAACAAAAGAAACTAATCTAAATCCTATCTTAATTAGGCAGATATAGATCTAACCCAACTAAGAGCAAGATAATTAAAGTATTGGGATTTAAATATGTCTTGTTTATAATGAATATCAAGTTAATGGAGTAGTTCAATTAACTGATATTATGGTTACCAAAACACATCCTATTGCGACCTTTAACTGAAATAATAAACCAACAACATTCCAGGAAGTAGTTCACAAAAATGGTATTGATTATCAAATCAATAAATCCAATAATTAAATGGTAATACATGGAAATAGTTCACAACACATTACCATTCAATAAATTAGTTTTAATAAGACAGAATTCTGAGTAAATAGTTACTTAGAAATCAGAAATTAATTCATAAGAGCAGAGATACATAATAAAAACATTGAGACAAATTACCCATATTGACAATAGTGCACAAACATGAATAAAATGAGACATTCCTGTTACCATAAAAATGAAACTGATATTTGAAATAGTAGTATTAAAAATACCGATTTATTGCATCAATTTCTCTGATCTCGGTCTCCAACAGTCTTTTACATTGCTTGAACTTCTGCCTTCAGAACTAGAGCCACAATAGTGCAAACTTTGCCCCTCATACATAATTCAAGATACAAAGGAAAAATACCATGTCAGCCCATAACACGCCATCAACACGATTTCCATTTCAATTCAGCGTAGTTAAACGCATCATCATAGAGGACAGAGGACAGAGGCGTTCAGTGGATTAATTGAGAACGATAGAGGAGTTACAAGGCACGGCTAAAAAAGGAACCTGGGACCTGTGCTCTGATACCATGTAAGGCCAGGAGTAACTCCAGAAAAATTGATACGATTATTTCATTAGATAGCTATTGTTATATACACATGAATGTGACTGATCAGTTCATCTTCTTGATGACTGTCCACATTCCATAAGATTAGGTGTCAACACTCAATAATCCCTAGATCTGATATTTTCTATCCTCTCTCCTACAACTCTAAATTCCTATTACAGTAGTGATTTTTCAGAAGTCTAGAATTGCATAGGAGAGTAGCCTTTATTACATTCTGCAATCTATTACTTATACTATTTGTGAAGGAATTCTTGAGAGGAAAGTTTGGTGAAGAGAAATCTGCCAAATCCAATTTTATTTACTCAAAAATCTTGATCTTCAATTGCTGGAGCATTCTCATTGATTGAGATCCTTTTCTCCATATTTCTTCCACTATTTTCTTGCAAAAAGAAATCAAAATAAATTAAGATGTAATCAAAATATCATTCCTGACAATTAAATCAAATCCAATCTAATTCAATTAAATAAATAATTGAAAATAAAATGTAAGTTTTCTATTGATGCATGTGATGGTTTGATTGGCCAAGGATATCATTGACGAGTGAATTTGCAATTAGAAGAGGCTTGGACAAATGAAAATAAAACTCAGAAAATTGATTTTGTTTTCAAAATTCGGAGCTTGATTTTATGCCTGATTTTTGATCCAATAAATGACCAAATCTATTAGTGAAACCTCCTCAAAAATATTCTCCTTGATTTTATCTTTCCAATGAGTCGTCATGGGTCTCATTTGGCCAAGTATAACTCAATCTATAAGCCTCCAAAGTTGATGGATCAAATCTGGCATGAATCTGGAAATTCTGTTGCTAGGCTAAAAATCTAATCCTAAATTAGGATTCTAATTAATTCTAAATTAAGTGTTAATTATAAATTAAACTAATTATTAATAAACTATTTATTAATCTAATTAACTGATATCTAATTAACTATTTATAAACAAATTTAATCTAATTAAAAACTAATTAATATTAATCTAAATGATATTTAAATTTAAATTTAATTAAGTTAATTAAATATTACATATATTAATTAATTTAATTAATATAATATATTACATATAAAATATTAATATATAAACTAATGTTTAAAAATAATAAATATATATTTATCTCCATTACCTTTTATTAACTCCACTCATACGTATGAGTGAGTTGAAAAACAAGTGGACTATAAACTTTATAACCTAAGTTAATGCCCCATTGAGTTATGCTTATCGGGGATTGGGAGAAGAGAGGTCCTCGGGGTCCTTAAAAGATGCATGCATTGAAAAGCCTCGATGCGATGCCTTTTGACTTATGTTAATCGGCGATCGGGGGTATGTAGGTATCGGAGGTTGGAATATGGAGGTGTCAGGGATCGGCATCGGGAACGTGAGGGTATCGGGGCATTTAAAATATGTCCAATAAAAACTTCCGACCCGATTCCCCGATGAAAATTATTATTATTATTTTATTCATTTTTGTTATTATATATTATTTTTATATATTAAATTTGAATTTAATTTAATTAATTAAAATGGAATTAAATTAAGATTTAATATTATTTTTTATTTTGATTTTATTTTAATGAAGTTTAGTTAAGCTGTGAAATTATCTAAACTATAGCCACTTGGATATTATGGGTTTTTAAGATTAGCAATTGATTTGGAAATTGGAATAAATTTCTTAAATCTCGATGCTTAATGATTTGGCTACATAACAAAAAATGGAAAAATGTTAGTAAAAGCTCACTACGGGTTAATATTTTTAAAATGAATGCATTATTTGAACTAACAAAATGCAATATTGTACATTTTAAGCATTTTTAACCGAGGCTACATAAATAATCAGACTTTCAAAGGAGTCATTTTCAAACCAGTTGACCAAATGAGGCGAAACAAGCGTCAATGGGAAGCTTATAAAAAATCGATTCTAACAAAGCAATCAAAACAAGAATCCAAAGAAAATGAAAAATTAACAAAAGCATAGGGCAATCAACTAAATAAAAATCCAAAAAGGTGTTTAGCCAAAATTTTTATAGAAAGGGTCCCCATTATTGATGTGTTCACTTCAAAAATGGGGGGGTTGTGTTTTTACCACAACACTAACTAACCCTTTTCCCCAAGGGCAACAGTTACTTGCTGGCGCGAACTCTAGTATTGGTACCGCCGCAGGGGGCAACCAGGAAGCCGAAAATACATCAAATGTTTATATGATGAGTTCACATATTGATGTTGCTACGTGATCACATGATTATGGTGAATCATAATCATCTAAGGCTAAGTATGCTCCCAATGCTTAAGAGCCACTCCATATTGAGAGGCCCTTTGTTGAGTCTATACCTCAGATGCCAAAAGGCTCTGTAAAACGCTCAACTGTTAACCCTAATGCTAAGGCAACCCAAAACTACTTGATTGTATAAGATCTAGCTCAGAGTCCTTGCGCTATGTTAGTGTCAGAGGTACTCCAGTCATGCCCTGCACAAATGAGTGCATTACTCACTGCGATTGGAGCGGTGGATCCAAAAAATTCTCTTGTGCTTACATTCAATATGTCAAAAATCATGAAGAGACTCGCACATCATATTGCTTTCCAAATAAAGTGTACATGTCGAAAGACCAATATCTTTCAAACTGTAGTTGATGAGGGAGCTTCCAAATGTGTAATGCCTATATCATGTTGGAAGGCTATTGAATCACCTTAAGTAGTTCCTTCCCCTACTCTATTGGCAGCCTTTGATGGTCATTCTCATAGGTTGCACAGGATTATTCCAACCTTTCCCATCTATGTTGGTGGAAAGGTGGTAAATATTGAAGTAGAAATAGTCGATGGGAGTCTAGATTAGAACCTCCTTTTAGGCAGGAATTGGATTTATGAGATGGATGCTATTGTATAGTCGTTATTTTACATCCTTTGTTTTCCTCATGAAGGGATAATTGTAAAGGTTGATCTAATGGATAATTCTTTGGGTGACTCCCATGTATCTTCTAAGTCTACTATTCCATTAGTGGATAATCCTAAGCAGCCTATATAGAATTTAGGAGTTGGAGTGTACTTGTCCTTAATGGGTATCTTTGATCTTCCTACTCCTACAACTAGAATTAATGCTATTTCATCCTCCAAGGCACCTTCTCAAAAAGAGTTCTTTAGAACTCATTATTTTTTAGATCCTTGGCCCTTACCCTCATCCACCACCACATTAGATGATGGGTAGGTTGGTGGAATGACATGTCCTATGTCTGCAACAGAAATTTCTTATCAATGTATTGCTAAATCTACAGACTCTGATCCGACTCCTTTTTCACCAGAGGAGCTGGATAGGGATGTGGCTCTGGCTTGGACTCTAGATTCAACTTCTACTTAGTATTGCTTAGGTATTGTCTTGCCATCTAAAGAATCAATTCTATAAGAAATGACAGGTGTTGAAAGACTATGGAATGATTTGCATCATCGTTTGTATTTCCTCCCTCATTTGCGGGAAGTAGAATCAAGTTTGTCCAGTCCTTCTACTAGTGATGTTCATGTAGTTTTAAACCCTTTGGCCCCAGCTCATTTTTCTACCGGAGGTAACATGTCTATTATCTCACAAACCATTCCAGTGAAAATCTCTAGGAATCCCAACATTATTGAAAATGTCTTCATTGGAGCTGACTGTTCTCCTGAATAAATTCAAACTTATATCAATCTCTTTAAAGAGTTTTGTGATGTGTTCGCTTGGTCTTATGAGGAAATTCCTGGAATATATCCATCTAAAACTAGCATGAGATCAATATGTATGAAAATGAAAAACCTATTTGTCAGATACTTCGACTGGTAGATCCTAGAAAAGTAGCACCTATCAAAGCTAAAGTTGAGAAGTTACTTAAGGTGTGTTTCATATACCCCATTCCTTTAACTGAGTGTGTCTCTAATCTAGTCCCCATAGACAAGAGGCAAGGAACGATCTACATATGCATTGACTTTAGGGACCCAAATAAGGCTTGTCCTAAGGACAACTACCCCATGCCCTTTATTGAGCAGATTATTGATGAATGTGTGGGTAATGAGATTTTTTTGTTTATGGACAAATTTTTGGTTATAATCAAATTACTATCCGTCTAAAAGATCAACAAAAGACAACTTTTATTTGTCCATGGAATACATATGCATACAAAAAGATACCATTTGGCCTAAAAAATGCTAAAGCTACTTTTCAGTAGGCCATGTCATATGATTTCCATGATATCAAGCACATTATCGAGGTCTATATAGATGATTTACCTACTCGTTCTCGAAAGAGAAATGATCATCCTAAACATCTTCGATTCATTTTTGAACGATGTCACTTTTATAAAATCTAATTGAATCCAAATAAGTGAATTTTCACCATCACATCTGGTCAGTTATTGGGATTGATCGTATCGACAGAGGGGATTCGGGTAGATCCCTTCAAGGTTGAGGCAATACTTCAGTTGCCTCCCCCATCCTATGTATTCCAACTTCAGAGTCTCCAAGGAAAAGAAAATTTCTTGAGGAGATTTATAGCTAAGTATGTCGAGATCACAAAAGGTTATATGAGATTGCGTAAGAAAGGTGTCCCATTTTTATGGGATGATTTTGTGCAACAATCTTTTGATGATTTTAAAAAATTATTAACCTCTGCTCCTTTGTTGACTCCACCTGATTATAGCAGAGGTTTCCTCTTGTATCTCACTGCAACGGAATCAAATATACATATGGTTCTGGTTCAAGAAGATGGTACCTTATGTGAGCATGTAATCTACTATTTGATTCAAGGCTTGATAGGTCCTGAAATGCACTATTCTCCCATTGAGAAATTAGCTTTGGCAGCTGTCCATGTTGTCTAGTGTCTTAGACATTATATTTTTCTTCGAAAAGATTTCATCTTAGCAACCGTTAATCCTTTTCAGTGTGTTCTCAGTAGGTGAGCGATTGGAGGAAACTATAATAGATGGGTTGTCATTTTACAAGAATTTGATCTCGAATTCATGTTGGCTAAGTCTAAGAAATATTTAGTATTTGCAGAGTTGATCTCAGAGTTGCCTCATGAAGAAGAAATCATTTACAAGAAAACTTTTCCTAGTAAACATCTATTTCTTATTTCTTCACAAGATCCTTGGTATGGAGATATCATTATATATCTCTAGTCTTCGAAGTTTCTGCCCACTTTTTCCAAAGACAAGCATAGAAAATTGTGTCACCTCACTAAAAGTTATATTATTATACGTGACACTTTATATCGTCACAGTATTAATTCAATACTTAGACGTTGTTTAACCTTAGAAGAAGCTAAGTCTATGCTTAATTATTGCCACAATGGAGCTTGTGGTGATTATCTATCTGAGCTTGCTACAACCCAAAAAATATTGCGAGCATGCTACTTTTGGTTGTCTATCTTCAAAGATTGTATTGAAGCAGTCAAGAGATGCCATCCCTGCCAGATTTATACTCAAAAATGTGCGCACATCCATCTCTGCTTTTCCATGTGATCACCATCAGTCCTTCCACGAAATGGGGCATCGATTTTACTGCTTGTAATCCACCTTCGGCAAGAAATCATAGGTATATCATCGTGGTTGTAGACTACTTTACTAAGTGGGTTGAGGCTATGCCTACTTTCAAGGATGATGGTGAAACATCGGCCTTTCTTTTCTTCAATCAAGTTATTTCCCGGCTCGGTATTCCTAAAGAGATTGTCATTCACCATTGTAGTCATTTCCAAAATCAAATGATGTCTGAATTGGCTCTCAAGTTAGGTTTCCAATAGGAGTATTCATCTCCGTATTATCCTTAGGCCAATGGGCAAGTCGAAGCCATGAAAAAATCCCTTAAAATCATCATACAAAGGATGATCAACAAAGCTAGATCCAATTGGCACAACATGTTATATCCAACACTTTGGTTATACTGAGTTTTAGTTAATACTACCGCTGGCTTTACTCCCTTTCAACTAGTTTACGAGTTGGAATATATTTTTCCTATAGAATGTGACATTCCTTCCCTTTAACTGGTTGTGAGATTCTTCCTGATACTTCTAGTCTCGAAGAATGCCTGTTTCATTTGGAACATCTTGATGAGCAATGTTGAGATTCTACCATAATAAACGAAGCTCATAAGAAGAGGGTAAAAACTCAATACGATAAAGTTTTCCATCCTAGAAATTTTCCTGAAGGCGATCTTTTCTTGGTCTATGATCAAGACAAAGATGCCTTGAGGGAAGGAAAGTTTAAACCTATTTGGTACATTCCCTTCATTGTCAAAAGAGTTTTGAAAAAGGGATCCTATGAATTTATTGATTTTGAAGGAAACAAGTTAGTGGAGCCCATAAATGGGCTCTACCTTAAGAAGTACTTTGCTTAGGCTTCGGCCAGGCATTTACTTGTTTGTTTATATTATATGATTGTACATATCTTTTTATCAATTTAGTGATGTCGATATTTTTTATATTCTTTGGAAAGTATTGATGGATGATTTGATATATCTAGGGTTCACTAATGGTGCCAGTAGACACACTTGGAACCTTGCTTCCGTGACTTGGGTGATTTATTATCCATTTGGCCAGTTGATGGTTGTGAGAGGAGTATGTGTTAGTCCCACTCTAAATAATATTGTCGAATATACTGATGTTATTAATTTACTATCTGAGGTGATTTCTCTTGATATTAGTTCATTAGTAGTTTATTTGGATTCACAATTGGTGGTATCTCAATTGAATAACATCTATCAGGTAAGAGATCCTTATTTGGATTGCCAATTTCTAAGAGTGTGTTTATTGCAAAGATCATTTGTTTACATCACATTTGTTCATATTCCACAATCAAAAAATTCATTATGATATTTTATTTCTAATCAAGCATTGGTTTGGCATATAAATCATTCATCACATTAAAACATAAAAAATAATTGAAATATCATTTGTATATATGATCATCATAAAACTATCTATATATAGATAGAGTTTTTGTGTCTGAAATAATATACGAAATTGGGACAAAATGCCCTACAAAATTTGGGCTTATGCTTATCATCATGTCTAATAAAAATATATATGATCATCTATCTAACAATCCTGGTTAGGATGAGCAGTAAGAAAGAAACGATGGAATCAACCACCAACTGAAATAGTCGCACCCAATTCCATGGTACTCCAACCATGCGTCATCATCTCCTCTAGTAAGTCCTCTATGGCCACCATGGATACTTGGTGAGTTAACCTCACCAAGTTTCTATGGACTTAATGGAGGACCCTCTTAGTCTCTATTATAGCCCCTTCAGTATCTCTTCCACGATGCCTATGTCGAGGAAGACCATAAGGTCTCACAAGTCCAACATTTGTGTCATGATCAATAATTTTGTATGTATTTTGTCTCATTAAAAATATTTTTTAATTCATTTATATTGAAAATCCAAAAAATCTAAAAATTCAAAAATTAAAAATCATTTATACCTATGGCACCCCATGTTGTGTCTAGTGGTAATACTAGATCTGGATCTCCTCGGAAATCCGTTCCAGCATAAGGGTAGTCTTTGACTACAATGACCTATTATTCCCACCAAAGGAAAAAATCACCATCAAATGTAGTCCTAGGGACCTCACCGCCCACTAGTTGTTTCATCAAGTAAGCCCACCTGCCCATCCATGGATCTCTTGAACTGCTAATGGTGGATAATACCTTGGGATGAAGCCCAGGTACTCTCTCAAAAAATAAGGAACATAATATAGTTCTATATCCAAAATTCTTCGTTTGACCCTTCTAGATAGAAGTAAGTTGTTTCTTCACGTTTTCTATTAGAGGTGTACAACAATCAAAGATTGTAGTGAGACAATCTAGTACAAGGCTCATAGAAACATGTGAAGCTTGATGTAGTGCAACAAAACATTTACCATGGCTATGGTAAATAGTAGGATTCTCAGTGATAAACTCTCTACATACTTGATTGGAATCTGACTTCCAACCTTTTCAGGGTTTCCAGGACAGTATATGTGGATCTAGTCTTCTACACTAAGACTACCTCTTGTCCTTCTGATTGAGGCACCTTCTCTCCCCTTCAAGAAAGACCTATAATGAAATAGATATCATCTATTTCAATCCTCAGGGGAATCTGATCAACCAAAAATGCATCTTCTTCTACACTCCAGTAGTGGATTAGCAACTCAATCAATCGAGTCTTTACCTTCATATTCAACATTTTGAATAATTTTAGCAAACCACATCCTCTCAAGGCATCTAATGCATTTTGATCCTCCATCACTTGGTTATCAATGGAACTATGCTCTCTTTCATGCCAAGTAATTGTCATCTTGTAAAAAATGATGTTTTGAATCATTAAATCAATGTTTTTAATTTTAAACTCATGCACGTGCGGGTTTGTTATTAATACAATTGCGTATAGGGCCTTCCTCTATGCAGGTTACATGCATCCAACCCGCGTATACATAGAGAATTTTTTAAAAATAATTCCTTACAGTCAAATTTATGAAAAAACATCTAAAAAGCATCAAAATTTATAAAAAGTATGATTATAAGGTTACCAGGAAGATTTAAAGAAATTTGAACAGTTGAATTTGATGGAGGAAGCTTACTTGGGTTTTTCTCCACAACTCCTTCACCTAATTGCTCAAAACACAAATGACAAACTATGAGTCCAAAATTCCTTATATAGGTTGAAAAATGAAATTTATTTTTTCTAAAGTTGATTTTTCTTTGGTGGAATTTTTGACCTTTTGGCTTGGAGTGTTGGGATGGGTTGTTTTGACACGATACTTTGGATATTTTTTGAGAAATTTCTTCGGCCACATGACTACAGACCCATCATGGCAGGTATCGCTTTTTTACTAGCATATAGGTTAGGGAATATCACTTTCACTACATTTTTCATATTAGCCTCCATACTGTGATGTTTTTCCATAGGATCAACCCCATCATGTCTTGATTCACAAACCATTTTGACTCACCAAATAATAAAATCATGATATGATGGTAGAACCAAACTTTACATGGGAATCTTAGTTAGATCCTCACTAGCATATGTTGCCCATGTTGTTATATTGAGTAGGCTCAGGGGTTCTCTTTAGTCTCGCCATGACTTGTGCATTGGAGACTTATTTTCCTTCTTCTTCACTATTTTCTAGCTTTATACCCTAGAGGCTCCTTTGTGTTAAGTTTTACTGCTGCATTGCATGTTGACCATTTATACCTTTTGGCCTTGAGTTGGCTTCACTGTGACTCATGTTTAAACCACCTTTTGGCCATGTCTTCTATGAAATCAACCTTGTAATAACTTAGCATCTGCAACTTGACACAACTTTTTACCTGTGGAAAGAACATTCCTTTGAGTGTCATTGACCAATTTTGTCACCTTGCATTGAGCATAGGAATGTTCCCCTCCCAGGAACTAGCGCATCTGTGTTGGGACACTTGTTCTTTCCACTATACTATAGAATTCTTTTATTCTTTTTCACACTTAACAAATATGAAAAAAGACAAAAAGAATTATATATCCCAAAAAGAGCAGAAATGGGACATTATTCCCATAATTAATGGCAGCTAGAGTCAGTTACGTCACCCTTGAACAAAGCACTCAAAAAAGTCTTTCCTCCATTGGGATGGGGTTTATTTTGACTTATGAGAGTCTTAACCTTGTTATTGAGTTAGTACTCCTCCGATTGGTTATCCCTTCCAATCATATGGAGAGTTTTCTTATGCCTCCTATACAACAAACTTATTCCAAGTTATCATATGCTACAATGTAGTCACAGTTGAGTCATGCTTTTGTTCAAGGAAGTAAACCCGAGTTGGCCTCTTTGCAGTGTCTATTGACCTATTTTTCAGTCATCCATTCCTAGTTGTCAGAGTCATGTCCGTTATCACATCATCATTTTGGTCCTTTGCTCACACTAGTTCAAGAAGGTATTTATTGACTTCTTGCTCGTGGGTCTTGCTCTTATCGACTACAACAAATTTCTCTGAGAGCAAATCTAGAGCTACACCTTAGCCCTATTTTTATTATTGATAGGTCACCTTGTGCTCAACATCGATCAGTATCATAGGTCTTTGACTAAGTGGTTTCCCTTGTGTTTGATATCAGCTTTCATTATCACACATTGGGATTCATGCAGTGCCTTGGTTTCCATTTGACCCTATTGGTAGATTCCTCGTCTCTGTGTCAGCTTTCATTATTGGTTGGTTAGGAGGGTTTCTATTGTGTGCTAGCTACATCTTGTGTACATTGGAAACGTGCTTCGGTTGGGGTACTACATTTTTATTCATTTGATTCCTTCCACATTATTGGCCTACAGGTTACACTCACGCTAGATTGATGAAGGATGCCTTAATGCCTTCCTTCTAGTGGATCTTTTCCTATCGACTTCAACTCATTTCTCTAGGAACAAGAGCTGGAGTCGATTTGGTAGTACTTTAGGTTCTACAGTCATTAGTGGCAGACTCCCTCACTATTGACAATGGGAAAACATCATTGTCTCCTAATTGATAGATGCTTCCAAGTGTTCGACTACAACTCATCTATTCGCACTTGCTAGATTGTACTAGGTACCTTGGCTCTCATCATCATTATCAGTGAGTACTCATGTTTGTTAACAGTATACATTAATGACTGGTAATCAAATGATTTCTCACATGGTCGACTTTACATCAATTATTCCCATTGCGTAGAAATGTACCATGGTGGTAGACCTTGGGTTTTCATCAGCATTTCTTGGTTCACTTATCAGTTGCTCGTATTTCTACTAGTTAACACCATCCACCTTATATGTTGCAATTCCTTACTGCGACATCCTATATGTTGGCACCCGAGTTGCAGTGTAGTGCCATTTATTCCACCATTTGACTTGGTACTTTTTGGATCAACTTTATGACTAAAGTGATCAGCTTCCTACTTCAACATCATTGATCAGTTCTTTATATGTGATATTGAGACATGTACTTATTTGGATATGATCGGATGATCCATTATTTATTTTTAGTTCCTTTATCCTTGTATACATATTGGATCCACTTTTTTACTTGACATGCGGACATGATTTACTATCTCTGAGCATGGGTATGCCCACCTCAGACAATAATTCTTTCTAATCTCATTCATTGGCTTGGCAGGCTAAATTCTGGTGAACTCCTCCTAGGTCTCAGCATGGCTCCTTCTATACACTTAATACATTTCAGCCATCGTGTACCCCTTATGACCTCATATATTAGGGGGCATCTATTATAGCGCCATTTACCACTCTTGATAGATCTGATGCTTTAATTATGGCCTAGGGAAACCCTTCCTTTCCAGACTTGGTCCAAATTCTAAAAAACATTGTTCTATTTCCCATATGCTACTTTTCCATGTGTTAAAAGCATGTACATGCGGGTCATTATATACCAAACCTGCGTATATGTGTTAAAACACTTAAAAATAATAAATATCCTTAAATTTAGGCACATTTTAGGGGTTTTACCTGTTACTCACCTACTACAGCTTGTGGCCTAACTATTTCCCAACTGAGAAAACTAATTTGAAGAAGCATAAATAAACTTCCATGGGATGACCTAAGGAGGAGAGGATATGAGATATTTATATTATAGTTGATTGATCCTTGATTGAGTTTGAAGAAATCCTTGTTCCTCTTGCACTCCCCAAGTTATAGGAAACCTTTGTTTCCTCTTTTGAGATGTCCTTCATCCCACTTATGTCATCCTTGTGTGTATTGATGGAGGAAGATTGTTGAGGCTGGGAGACGATGGATCTCGAGGATGATTCCACTTGGAGTTGGAGGAAGACTCGAGTTGTAGTTTTCCACCTTTAATTTATCTTACATCAATAAAGAAATGTTGTTTTGTTCCTGATATTTATCGTGTTTATGCATTGATCCATGTTTTGATTTGCTTATAAATCTTATATTGATGTGTAATTGTTCATTTTCTTATATGATCTAACCTGTATATCATCAACATGCTTTCTGTTACTGTTGTTGTATATGCTTTTCTTGGATAATTTAGAGGTTTTAAGGCATCGGAAGAAGTAGAGGGTTTGAACCCTACGAGTATCGATCCAAACGTACGATCTCTGGGTAAGGTCACTTCTTCCTAGTTTAGTAGTTTAAGCATTTAAATTTTTTGTCTATGTATTTCTTGCTATTGTATGCCCTCCACTCTGTTGGGGTTTTCAACCCAAGACCCTAGGGTGTTCCCACCCAAAACAGAATTTGCCAAGAGTTATTGATATTATAGTTGATTTATCCCTAATCGAGTATGAAGAAATCCTTTTGCCTCTTGCACTCCCCAGGTTATAGGAAACCATTATTTCCTCTTTTGAGATGTCCTTCATCACTCTTATGACATCCTTGTGTGTATTGATGGAGGAAGTTTGTTGAGGCTGGGACAGGATGGATCCAGAGGATAATTTTGCTTAGAGCTAGAGGGAGACTCAGGTTTTAGTTTTCCACCTTTCATTTAGCTTACATAAATAAAGAAATGTTGTTATGTTCTTGATATTTATCATGTTTATGCATTGATCCATGCTGTGATTTTCTTATAAATCTTATATTAATGTGTAATTGTTCATTTTCTTATATGATCTAACATGTATATCATGAACATGTTTTTGTTACTATTGTTGTATATGCTTTGCTTGGATAATTTATAGGTTTTAAAGGATTCGGAAGAAGCAGAGGATTTGAACCTTGTGGGATCGACCCAAATGTAAGACCTTCGGGTAAGGCCACTTCTTCCTAGTTCATTAGTTTAAGTACTTAAATTGTTTTTCTGTACATTTCTTGTTGTTGTATGCCCTCCGCTCTGTTGGGGTTTTCAACCCAAGACCCTAGGGTGTTCCCAACCGCAACACGCACCCGAAACTTGTGTGACACTTGATGTTGATCATGTCACTTCTTGTACTTGGAATTTTCTAGAATGGAGCGACGATATATTGGCCCGTTGCGTAGAGGTTCTCTGGGAGTTAGATCCAATGAATGCTTGACTTGATAGTGTAACGGTACCCATGTTGGTGAGGAGAAAATTTCCTTGTATCCTTTCATAATTGTATCCACCTGCTTCTGCAGTGTGGAGGAAGCTTTCTCGGGGTCCATGGATGTGGCTTCAATAATCCCCTTACTTTGAGAGCGAACCAAAAAGAAAATAATTTTCCTAGTCTGCGAGATGATCTTACTACCTTTCTTAGCAGAGATCAAAGAAGTGGCGGTAGGTGGGGCTACCTCCGGTATCCTGTACAGTATATTACATAAAGAACTAATAACATGTTGAAGCCTTGACTCATACACAGCATGTCACTTCCACAAGTATGGTTAGCCTAATAATGCATCACAAATATCAAGAGGTGAAGCATCACACAATACCTCATCTGTGAAGGGCTTGATGTTAAGGGAAGGCGACACTACTGGCAGACTTAGAGATCTCATCCTTGGTGAAGCCACCCTATGTTGTATGGTTGTAGGTATGGTATGGTTAGTAGTCCCATCTACTTCATGACCTCGTCTAAAATGAGGTCCTTTTGGCTCCCACTGCCAACAATGAATTGTAGCAGCGAACCCTTCACCCACATCTGTGAGTGGAAAAGAAGCTTCCCCTCCTTTGGATCTTTGGGCTCATTCTTTTGGATCTTAGTGGTGGTAACAATGATTTTGGGCTTTGCATCAATGATCTTCTTCCCTTTGTCATTCGTCTTGGTGGGTTCTGACTCAGGGTCAGAACATGCATCTGATTCTGAAGCCTTCAACTCGGTCACCAATGACTGCTTGACATGACACTCACTTATGCTGTGAGAGGGTCTCTTGTGGAACTCACACTAGTTTCCTGTGTCCTTCTTTGACTTCATGGTATTGTTATTTTCTTGCAGCTTCAATGGGTTGTCTTGGGTCATCCCGCCTTGGCTTTTTTCCTTTGTTCTTCGGATTCACAGATCCAAAGTCTCACTTCTTTTGTTTAATATTTTTCTCAAACTCGAAAGCGTATCGGTATGCTATGCTAAGAGAGGAGATTTACAGAAACTCCATCTTATCCTGGATGTACCTGTTTAGGAAATCGTGGTATTTGAGTACCAAATGTTTCTCAAAATCCTTGATATCCAACTTCATGCAAAGGGTATGAAAAACATTGCTAAACTCTGGTACATCTGGTCCCTTCTCTGCCGCAGCGTGGTCCACTTCATGTATTTGTCCTCATAGCTCTCGATAGGATATTACTACTCCTTGATGGCATCTCGGAATTAATTACAAGTGGGAGCAGCTGAAAATAGTGAGTTTGTACTTACATCCCTTTGTTCACAATAGGTTTCCCACTAGTCCTTGACATGGGCGACGACTTTGAGAAGAGCAAGATTAATCTTTTCTCGGCTGGAAAAATCATGAAAAGAAAAATATCCTTCTAGCATATTCAACCATTTATCTATAGTTTCTGCACCTATTTGACCCTCAAATATGGGGATTTCAATGTTAACTTGTACCTTAAAGGGTGTGGCAATTTTATAGTAGCTATTGGAAGCATATGTGTCTCCCCTGGGTAGCCACTGAATGATCTAGGCAAAGTTGTCCATCATCGCGTTCCTTTGTCACTCGAGGGCTTCTCCAAGAAATATTTTGATAGGATCTCCTTCCCGCTCATATTTATTTTCATATGTCGTGGGAGGTCGTCAAGATTTGTGAGGCTGGTCTTGCAAAGGTTTGACTAGTTCAAGCCCT
The DNA here is from genome assembly GCA_000404065.3 of Pinus taeda. Taxonomy (NCBI): domain Eukaryota; kingdom Viridiplantae; phylum Streptophyta; class Pinopsida; order Pinales; family Pinaceae; genus Pinus; species Pinus taeda. Next base: position 193,175 of record APFE030315069.1, read on the forward strand.
AACTCCTTATATCACGACCTCGTTGGGGACATGCAAAGAAAAACAGAGAAAGAGAAGACCGCTCTGATACCACTGATATAAATTTAAATAGGAATGCAAGAAAATACATAAATACCCATATACACAGAGACGCGGTGGAAATAATACTTCATTTCATTAATGTAAAATATGAAATATTCTTACAAACAATATGGAAATGAGACTAACTCGGTGATGGTAGCTTATCTCTGAGAAGAGAAGTGGTGGCTACATGCCTATGAACTATGTTACAATGAGGTTCAAGGGCATTTTTATTATTGAATAATAAGAGAAAACCCTAAACAACCAAAACCCTAACCCGAGGAGATGTAACACCAACTGTTTATAGGCCCCGTTGGGGTTAGTTGGGCAGCCAACTTCCCGGGGTCATAACTTGGTCATATTATCTTCGTTTGATGTGCATGATACCCCATTGGAAATATATCTCTGAGGACTATGAAGAAAAAACAACTTAGCAAGGGTCACCAACGATAGATTGCCACAAAAATATCATTTAGGGCCTAAAAACGGCTCCCAAAGTTTAGGACCCAAAAAACTGCTAAAAATAGTAAACTATGATACAATTAAGGAAACTGGAAAATTGAAAGAAACAATGGTGGGGCAAGTGGAATTGGAAGGTGGCCACCAATATCCACTTGGATCATGTAGTTCCCCATGGTTGTAGCTCTTTCTCTCTAAAGGCTCATCTTGTTAACCTAATCCATGCATTAAAAAACCCCTTAATTAATTTTTATCTAGCAAAATCTCCCTTAGAATCAAGAAAATGAAGCTTTTCTTTCACTTGGTCAGCTAATGCGGACATCCTTCCTACACATAGCATGCTAAAGTGCTCCTGCTTTGCAGCAAGAGCGTTTAACATAGCATGCTAAAGTGCTTCTGCTTTGCAGGAAGAGCGTTTAATGCACCCATGTCCTTGATGACCATGTTATCCGGCCAAACCACCTAGGGCTCGCTTGAAAACTTAAAATTGCTAGCAAAAAACATAAAATAAGAAATGAAATGCAAGCTAAGGATTAGTGCTCTTACTTGAAATTGATAGACAATTAAATGGTTTCTTAGTTTTCTCACAATTGCTCAGGAACGATCTGCTCCTTTTTCTCTCCAAATCATTCTCACAAACTTCAAATGGTGAAAATGAGGTCATGCTTTCCTTCTTATAGTCACTTTGGAGGTATAATTTATCTTAGCTAGTCTTATATTTTAGAGAAATTCATTCTTTCTTTGTTTAAACATGTACCAACTCACTATTCTGTCAAATTTTACATATGCTCTGATGATGTTTTAGTGTTTTTATGCATGATTGACCATCTTTGACTCGATATGAGCACATTTATTTTTGGGCATTTTTCTCACTCTTAAACCAAAAAACCCCCACGTTACCTTCTTCGGGCTCGTAAAACTCCTATGAAGAAGATTAGATAAATTATTTTTATCTCTTTTTCTCACTCCCTAAAAATGAAAAAGATATATTGTTTTTCCTTCATTTGACTCGTTAAAATTTCATAAAGAATATTGAGTCTACTTCGTCCCCTTGTACTCGTAAAATAATGAGGAAGACATTTATTGAGCATAGGTTTATCACTTTATCCAGACTCAATGGACTAACCTATGGAAAAGTAACTCTGTCAGGCATACTATTAACCCTTTGTCTCACCCAATTATCAACCATGACAAAGGCACCCCTTGGAGTTGTCTTTACAATATTTTTAGACTCTCTAAAAATGAAAAGACTATAGAGTTTACCTCTATGAACTCATTAAACTTAATCAGATTAGAAAAAATTGTATATAACAATGGCTCAATACCTATTTTTTGAAGGATATTTTAGAAGCAGTATTCCTTTCACTCCCTTGAACATGGCACCCGCTTAGTAACTTCCTCTTTTGATAGCTTCTCGTTGAACCTTACCATCCTATGAGTTTAGCCTTGATACCCTAATGATTCCTGCATCCTTGTATCCTAATATTCTTTGGTGCTCTTGAGTCTAATATACCTGGTATCCTTGATGTAATGCATTTTATTGTTCAAGGGAATTTCCTCCTCTCTACTTCTTGTATCAAGCACACAATCATATGCATATATTTCCCTTAGTTTGTTTGCCTCGTTACTCTAATCTATCTCCAAAACAATCATTCTTGTCCCGTTTCACATTAACTGATGTAGGACACATTATTGCCTACCTTTGACAGATCTCTTGCTACCAACTTCAACATATTATCTAGGAATCAGATCTAGAAACATATCAGTACCCTCGAACTTGTACTCCTCATTGGCAGTTTACCCTACATTTGATTGGGGGTTTTCACTATTGGCTCTTGGTTGAACGAATCTACGAGTGTTTGATTCCAACAAATTTTATTCACACTTTCTATATTGTATGATGCATCTTGGATACCATCGTCTTTAGCGATGACCATCTCACACGTTCAACTTCAACTCCCTTATTCACATGTGAAGAAATATGTTGTTCATAGAAGTGCTGACCAAGACCTTAGGTGGAGGCTTACATCACTCATCCTTATTTCCTCTCCCAAGCTACAAATATTGTTTCCATATACAGCTCATCAAATTGATCATATTATGATAAAGCTTCCACATTGTGCCTATTAGTGGACATGATATTCATACCTTTCCTGAGAATCACTTTGATTTAGCTACTAAGCATGGGACTACCGGACTCAGGACATGTTCTTATATTTTTGACATATGTTGTTGTTTGCAGGTCTCCCCCAGTTCCATAGCTCCAATCCTCTCTCTCTTCAACTACATTTTATAAAGTATTTCATCCGTTGTCTTCTTTCCTAACCTCACACTTTAGGGGGAATCTATTATATAGAAAATGACCTCCTAATTAGCTCAGAGGAGAAGGATACTTTGTTTGGAAGAAAACCTTAAGTTGCACACCAATTTTCCAGGGTAACACTCCCTAGAAATAGACAAAGAGCATTCAAATGCTTCCTATGACCCAACAAGGGGCATTAGTCCCTAGGCTAATGCTATCTTTTTCCTAAAGGGATGTGTTAAGAGATTTTTATGAGATTTTGGAGGTCAAGGCATGATTTGACTGATTGACACTCCACTTTTCACTCAAACATCAACTCAAGAAGCTAGAAACATCTGCCTTAATCTTGTCTAAGGAAATTGCTAATCCTAACAAGAACACATAAAATGGGAAAGAGCAATAAAGCGATGAAACATCTAGCCTCTACCTAAATGGAACTTATGAAGAAATTGGCAAGGATTAAGCCTCTCCTCATCTATAAATTAGAGGCTAGGCCATTGTAGCAAGGATTGAAATTTGAGCATTGTTATGCTGCCAAGAAGTTGATCGAGAGAGAGAGAGAGGAGTTAAGGATCTAAGGGAAGACTTGATTCAACAACCATGGTTGTTTTCATTCTTCTCTCATATAATAATATGGATCTGCTCCTATTTCATTTGCTTGATGATGTTGACACCTTCTTTCTTTATATTTTATTTCAATGGCGAGATTGAATATTATCTTAGATTCATGCTATTTTTATATATTGTTATATTTTGATGTTTTTAATCGTTAAGGTTTCATATGTTGTGAAGGTTACTTCATGTATTTTCTATGTGTAGGTCCTAATATGAGAGATGGTGGAGGATCTTTCCCTTGTCACATTAAAAAATGAAGTGGACCTACACCAAGGACTGAAAGGTAATCCTCCTCTTTTGCTTTGTTAATTCTTAGATTAACATGAGTATTTGCATGTATATCTAAACAATTATAGATCACCTTATTCCATCTATCTAAGGTCCTGAGAGACCTGAGAGGATTTTTTTATCCACAACCACTTGTGAATTAATCCCTACAACAATTCTTTGGATACATGGCAGTAAACAATGGCTCCAAAGATCTTAAATTGTGACACATTCTCCTTCCTCCCCAAGAAAGCCTCCTCTGGTGTAATCATGCCAAGAATTTGATGAGGACTCCTATTCTTCATATAGAGTGTTTTTTTGCATGCTTCAGCCCACAAATGTAGAGGTAGGCTTTGGTCATGCAACATTGCCCTCACTAATACCACAATGTTGTGGTTACTCGTCTCAGCCACCCCATTCTACTGTGTGTTGTGGGTTGTATTAAATCTTGTGGAATGCTTTTATTTGCACAAAAAAAATTAAACTCATTTGACATGTACTCACCTCCATTATCGCTCTTAAGAGCCTTCACCTTCTTGCCCATTTCTTTCTCAACCAGTGCTTTGAACTCCAAAAACTTAGAGAAAGTCTCATCCTTCTATCGCATGAAGAAGATCCAGCACTTCCATGAGAATTCATTAGTAAAAATAACAAAATACTTTTGCTTGGTAGTGGAGGCTGTTGAGAAAGGTCCATAGAATCAAAGTGGATCCTTTCAAGGACTGCATGTGCTCTATTTTCCCGATCATGTAAAGTGGCTTTTGTGTACTTCCCCAAGCTACACCCTTTGCATGTATCATGTTTCTCTAGTGCTCCTCTAGGGAGGCCTGTGGTAATCTGCTTCATGATCTTCAAAGAACCATGATGCAAATGGCCAAGTATTTTATTCCAAAGTTCACTGACATCATCACTCTGCACCTTCTCTACCTTTGTGCACAATGCAACACAATCCTCCACAAGTAGCTTGTAGAGGTTCTTTATACAAACCTCGATCTGCTTCACCTGTACCATGGCTATGTCTCAGGAATTCTTTCCCTTTTCTGAATATCACATCATAACCACGGTCTACAAAGATTGTAATGAAGACAAGATTCTTATTTAGACCTGGAACAAACATCATTTCCTTGAGTTTGAGAGGGGAGATTGACTCCCTATGAAAGGTGACTGTACTAATCCCATTCATGTTGTACCTTCCATCAACTCACATCTCGATGTGCATCTGGAGATACTTCTCCACCAAATCACTGAAAAAATATCTAGTCCCCATCATATGGAATGAGGCACTATTGTCTAGGTACCACACGCTTCCCATCATTGTGATGTCCATGCATGAACTGAGAGTAAAATAAAGCTCAAACTGTAGAATTTAGGCTTCTGTGATCCATCATAGTTATAAGAAGAATTTCAACGTAAATCACATAAAGAAAGACCTTTGTCGACGCATTTCGAACCAACTAGTGTGGTTCATCGTAAGGACAAGTTGAAGAGACAGATCTAGACTAGCACGTTAAATAGTACGAGCAGAGATTCCAACAGTTAAAATTGATTAACATCTAATTTTGACCTAAGGACCCTGATAAATTATTAATATTCTTATTGTTATAATTATTCCCAATATTTACTATTTTATTCGTGGAAATAAATTAAATTAGGTGAAAAGATAAAATAAAATAATAGTTTATTTATTTAAATTCTTAAAAATAACAATCTTAATACTTAATATTAATTATTATATTTATGGAACTAAGATCAATTAGGTAAATAAGTACCATATGGTTAGTTTAAAAATTAGATTATTACATTATATATTAATTATATATATAACTATATTCAATGAAGGAATAAATAAACTAAATAAACGGAGAAAAGAGTTAGTATATAAGAATAATAAAATATTAATATATCATAATGTATAATAATAATATATAATATATAAACAATAATATATAGTAATAAAAATAAATAATAAATAACCATTATATATTACATTTATATTAATAATATATATATACTATATAAGTTAATATCTACTAATAATAATATAAACTATTATACCTAATATAACCTTTTTTACCTAATATTCCTTAATATTTATTATTAAGATATTTAAGGTACCAAGATAAATTAGGTAAATAAATATCATACTTACTAAGGTTAGTTTAAAACTAAGCTTATTTCATAACTATTATATATATACATATGCATATAACTATATAAGCTAAAACGTTAATATAAACGGAGAAAAAATAATAAAATATTAATGTATAATAATAATATAAAATATATAAAAAGTAATATATGGTAATAAAAATAATAATAAATAACCACAATATATTAATATCAATAATAATAATAATAGATATTAATATATATCTATATATATAAATATAATATAATATATGATCTTATATATATATATATATAAAAGGTTAATATCTAATAATATGATACAAGTACATATTAATAAGTATTTAAAAAATAAAATAAATAAATAAATAAATAAAATATAAATTAAATAAGTAAAGTAATTTATCTATTTAAATTGTTTTAATAAAAATAAATTATATATAAATAACTATATAACCAATCGGGAAAAAACACTCTGGCGAAAATCAGCTGCGAACACTACTCTAGGGTTTAACGCCCAGCCCTGCCATTCTAGAGTCAGCTCTGGCAACACAGTTCATTAGATTGGTTGAACTCCACTGCAGGGGCTGAGGACTGACCCGACAAATGCTCAGCGGGGGGTCCACAGGGACCCCATCATTCAAGAATATTGTCATGCATAAGCAGACAAGGAAAGAAGGGTTAAAGATCACGGGTTATGGAGAAAGCAGAAACTTAGGCAGCTCCAGAAACGACAAGGGGCAGAAAATGTCAACAGAATATGGTGGTGGTTCTAAATAGAAAGATAAAGCGAACAAGGAAAAGGAAAACAACACCCTTGGTGCCGCTACAAATCATCAAACTGTGGGCTCAAAGTAGACCCAGGCGACCGATGAAGACGAGCAAGAGAAGCAGGGGAAAAAAAGAGAAGGAAAAGACAGGGAATCACCTATCACCCCTGGCACTAACAATGCTCCCCAAGGAGCCTACAAACCAAGGAAGAACGAGGCACTCAGAGTGGTCTGTACAGACCCGGAGATACAAGCCCACCGAGAGCACATGTTGGAGCATGCAGTCATATGTAAATTTATGGGACTGTGGCCAACGGAGCGAGCCCTATGTCAATGGATCAAATAACACTGGAGACCCAAAGGTGACATTAATCTACACCTAGGAGCTAAAGGTTTCTTTACTGTTGTCTTTACAAACCTAGAAGATAAAGATAGGGTTTTCGATGGAGGTCCATACTTTTTTGCTTCTGCGGGTCTCTATATGAGACCTTGGAAACCCAACTTCATCCCTGCAAACGAGACCTTCACTCAGGTTCCCGTATGGATCCGTCTTTTCTCCCTCCCCATGGATTATTGGGGCCTAGAAACACTCAAGCAAATAGGAGACAAGCTGTGTACCTTCATCAAAGCTTTTGAAGCCACCATTCAACGCAGATATACCTCTTGCGCCAGAATTTGTGTGGAACTGGACGTATCTGGCGCCCTGCATGAAGGCATTAGGCTGGAGTTTCGGGATGAAGACTATTTCCAGGCCATTCATTACGAACAAATTCCGTTTCGATGTAGAAAATTCCACGAACACGGGCATCTAGTAAGAGATTGCCCTCTTAACAGAATGGAAGAAGCAAGCAAACCCGTGCCAGAGGCGCAAAATCCAGAGATCTTCACCAAACCGAAAACCAGACAAAGAGCTAATAGAAGAAGACCAAATAGAACAGGGGCCACCCCAAGCAGCACCCTCAACACCTTCAGGGTATTGGAAACAGACACAGATACAGAAGAGATAAGGGCGGATGAGAGGGACACAGAGGAGACAGAGAACCAGCCAGACACCAACAGGAAAGAACATGATGAAAACCCCCACAGCCCCAAAGCTAATAGGCAAGAACAGGAAAGTGCCCAAGACGAAGATACAGAAATGTTAAACAGTGATGGAGGCAATGACGAGCTAGAGCTAAACGAAACCTTGGAAAAAGCAGGCGTAAACCTTCCAGCACTAGAGGAAAATTGGAAGGCGCAAGGCATTGAAAATTTTCCAGAAGAAGAACTAAAAAAGATTAGCGACCTCTTCATTGCATGACAGAGGGCTGAACTGGCTAGGCAAAATAGGAGATTGGGAATAGCAACAGGCACAGGCAACCACTCCAAAAAGACCTCCCTTAACCCAACTGGCTTCAAACAAAAAAAGAAAAGGGGAAGAAGGACAAATGGAGAGGTACTACATGACCTAGGGATTTTAATGCTGAACTCAGGTAAAATGAAGGCACTAGAAGCCTTCCCATCTTACCTCTTCTAAACCTGGTTATCAATGAAAATAATATCATGGAATGCAAGAGGGCTCAACAGCCAAGAAAAACAGAGACTTCTCATCAGGAAGTTCCAAACAGAAAAGCCAGACATTATATTCATTCAAGAAACAAAATGCCCACCTCTCACATGAAAAGCATCAGCAAAAAACTGGGTAAGCCTCTCGACTTCATTGAAGTCGCCAGTCAAGGGTGGGAAGGAGGTATCACCACCCTATGGGGCACAAGGGCAATAAGTGTCCTCGCCTTGGAGGCCACCCGAGCCTACATAGCAATGGAGATACAAATCATAGGTAACTCTGAAACCTATCTCTGTGTTAATGTGTATGGCCCTCAAAGACTAGAAGAAAAATTCCATTTTCTCAACTCTCTCATAAATCTGCAATCTAAACATCACACCTCAAAAATCATCATGGGAGGAGACTTCAACATGATCACCTCCCTCCTGGAGAAGAAGGGAGGGTTATGAAGGCTAAACAGGGATGCAGGGGCCTTTGCCGATTTTATTGAGACCGTAAAATTGGTGGACATGCAGCCTTCCTCCAACTCCTACACATGGAACAACAGAAGAGGCGGAGAGAATCTTATCGCCTCCCGCCTGGATAGATTCCTCATCTCAGAAAGCATAGTTATAGAGGGAATCACTGTCAACTCTGACATTCTCCCTAGTGGGGGTTCGGATCACTGACCCATCTCTCTAGTTGCAACCTTCCTGGGCACTCCGAGAAACAAGCCATTCCCCTTTGAAAAATTCTGGTTACAGCACCCTAATTTTGTCAAATTGCTAGAGAAGTGGTGGAAGGAACCACTAAATATCCAAGGCACCAAAATGTTCAAGCTCCAAAGTAAACTCAAACATATTAAAAGCAAAATCAAGCATTGGAACATCACGGAACTTGGCAACATCTTCAAGGAAAAATCCATAATAGAGAGCAAGCTCGAGCACATACACAAAAGCTGGACCTCTGGTAATATCACTGAGGAATCAAAAGACATGGAAAAGGAACTAATGACCCAATGGCAACATAGAAGTCTACAAGAAGAAACACTCTGGAAACAGAAATCCAGAGTGCAATGGCTTAAAGAGGGCGAGCAAAACAAAAAATTCTTTCACAGGTCCACCCTTGATTACAGAAGTGCAAACAAAATTCTCAATCTCAAAAATGAAGCGGGCGACACTCTTCACAATCACAAGGAAATTTCCTCTCTCCTCACAGAGCATTTCAAACATATTGCCCAGGAAACGCAAGCAAATAGAATAGAAGAAATTGACACTCTAACGCAAGCCATCCCCAAAGTGGTAATGAATGAACAAAATCTTACTCTCCTCAAAGAAATCTCAATGGAGGAAGTGGAGGAAGCCGTAAAGAGCATGCCAAATGACAAAGCCCTTGGGCCAGACGGCTTCACCATTAACTTCTACAAAGCATGCTGGCTTACCATCAAATCAGAAATCTGGGAAGTGGTTGAAGACTCAAGACGCTCAGGAACCATTCTCAAATCGCTCAACTCTACCTTCTTGGCCTTAGTCCCAAAGGAGGAGAATGCTCACACTCCTGAGAAGTTCAAGCCTATTGCACTCTATAATGTAATCTACAAGATCATCTCCAAGGTTATAGCAAACAGGCTCAAGCTCATCCTACCCAATCTCATCTCAGAAGAACAGTCTGGATTCGTAGAGGGTAGACAAATTCTGGACAACATCCTCTTAGCACAATAAATGGTGCATACTCTCCAGACCAGGAAAAAAGTTGGGATGCTTATGCAACTGGATCTATCCAAAGCATTTGACAAGGTAAATTGGAATTATCTGGAAGCTGTTCTTGCAGCTTTTGGCTTTGATCATCAATGGATTAATTGGATATTGGCTTTAATCAAATCCTCCTCTTTCTCCATTCTCGTCAATGGTTCACCCTCAGAACCCTTCACCCCTTCCAGGGGCATCAGGAAGGGAGACCCTCTCTCCCCTTTCCTCTTTGTGATCCTCATGGAGGGCCTAAGTCGTCTCATCCTCAAAGCTAAAGTAGAAGGAAATCTCAGAGGTCTCCATCCTCTGCAATCTACTCCAGCCACAACGCACCAACAGTCCGTGGATGATACCTTGCTGCATGGTACCCCAACGGTGAAAGAGGCCCTGGCCTTCAAATCCATCCTAACTCTATTCAGTAAAGCCTCAGGTATGGAAATCAATCATGCTAAATCTAAGATTTTTTTCTTTAACACTCACCTTGCAATCCAGAAGCATCTCTCAAGCATTCTAGGGTTTAAATGGGTAATCTTCCCTCAAAATACCTGGGAGCCCCACTAACATCCAAACCAAAAGCATCATTGGGAAAGTACTCTAGAAAAATTGGAAAACAAGTGCAGACACTGGACTCACAGAGCACTAAACTTCGCGGGCAGACTAGTCCTAACCAAGGCTATCCTGCAAGCCATACTTCAATACATGCTTTCCATTCTGCCTGCCCCTCAAGGCGTATTACACAGGATCAGAACAATCCAAAGATCATTCTTATGGAAAGGCAACGTGGAAAAAAACAAATGGGCTTTGGTAGCCTGGAATAAGCTATGCAAATCAAAATCAGCAGGTGGCCTCAATTTAATAGACCCCCTTACTTCCAATATGACCTGTGGAGCCAAGTTATGGTGAAGATGGCTTAAAGAACCTCACCTTCCTTGGGCGAGGCATTGGAAGGAGAAATATACACCCAATTGCAATGTGCAGGATCTAATTCGGCTACAGGAAGTTCTGGAAGGATCTCCCATCTGGAACCTTGCCAGATGAAATCGAAGTATTATTCAAGATCACAGTTTCTGGGAAATTCGCAACAGAGAAACAACGTTCTTTTGGGAGGACGCTTGGCAGCAGCTTCCTCACCTTGCAACGCCAGACCTGGAAAATTACCAAAGGGAAGCACAGACAGGAGGCAAATACAAAGTTAGTCAGTACTGGAGCCCGGATAGCAACGAGCAGGAGTGGAGAACCTGGAAACCCCCGCACTCTAACAGCTCTGCAGTAGATAATGTTCATATTCAGAGCCTCCTAACCACTCTCAGCAAACGAAAAATCTGAACTTCCACAGTCAAGGATCAGCTCAGATGGGGAATGAGGGGGAATGGTAGCTACACCCTAAAAGAGGCTAGGATGCAATTGGAACATAATGAGCAAGGGGAGACCTTGCCCTGGAGCACCAAGGTCTGGGATAGCCTCTTCTAGCCTAAAATCAAGACATTCCTCTGGCTCCTCATGAGAGGCAAAACCCTCACATGGGAAAACTTACGGAAAAAAGGTTTCTCCGGCCCTTCCATATGTCCTATGTGCCGCACAGCAGAAGAAACTATAAATCACTTGTTCAATTCTTGCGATTGGGCAAACAACATATGGAAGTGGATAGAAAACATCATGAAACAATCAAACAGGGACACAAATTCCATCCAGAACACAATAACTAGTGGCCAGGCGATTTCTCAAATAATCTCAGAGTAAATAGCATATGGAAAATAATTCCAGGCTTCATAACTTGGACAATTTGGAAGGAACGGAATAGGTGTATCTTTCAAAATGAGCAAAGGAATTTAGAGTTCTCTCAGCTTATCTTATCCACAAATATCCACGAATTAATCTCGGCTAAATGCACTGCATATCCCGACACAAACCTCTCACCCAGGGACCAGCGCATTCTGGCAAGCTTCAAGCTAGAAAACAGGAACAGCTCTCCAACCGTAAGCATCAAGCACGATCCGCGAACAGGACAGCAGGGATGGTACAAGCCCCCGACAGGCTTCCTTAAACTAAATTTCGATGGGGCCTCCAGGGGCAACCCCGGTCCGGCAGGCATTGGAAGGGTCATCAGGAACCACACAGGGGAAATCCTATATATCTACAGTCAGGCCTTGGGCGAAGCCACCAACAATGAGATGGAATTCACAGCACTGGAAAAAGGCCTAAGAATTCTGCATGCGAACCAAATTGCCAATGGCGTCATAAAGGGAGACTCAGAGGTGGCCATTACAGCGGCCAAGAGAATCTACAATGGCACTCCGGCAAGCAAGGTTACGAAGCATTGGTGCCTGTCTCAGGGGACCGAAAACATAGCCAATTTGCTTCGTGAAATGAAAGGTCTAACCTTTCAGGCGATTAGACGGAAAGGAAATATGGTGGCAAACCACCTGGCAAACGTCGGGATTGAGAACCCCAATGCTCCGAGGGACAGCTGGTGGGAAGATATTACATGCCCTGTTCTTAAGGGAACTTGCATGCAGCTTTCCAGTAAGGACATCTCTCCAACAGAAAACGACGATGGAACAGCAACGGTTCTTACGTTTCCGGCAAGACCCCATGCTGACTAAGCGCACCACCTTAATTACGACTGAAGCCGAAGGATAGTCGGCACAAGGTATATCCGTCAGTGGTTGCAGACCAAAAGATCTGTACCTCCCAATGATCTGCTTTGATTCTCGACGCCGTAAACAAGGCAAGACGTAGCACACCTGGCTAGCTGCGGACGAGGGAGGGATCGGTGACAATAATAGCCATCAATTATTCTCAGATCCCACCATACATCCTTCATGCTGCAATAATTTCGACCGGACAGGCAAGTGGCCCTCCCATCCAATGCCACCCTCCAACCATTCTCCGGCCATCGATTATTTAACAACAGCCCTGGCAGCCAAGGAAAGCATTGTTTTATCGTCTTGCAAGGTGAATCTCTTTCCCACTGCCAACATAGTGCTAGTAATCTCCGTGGCAGTCACCTACGCCATGAAAGAGGATAGGTGCCGTAACCAGTCGGCTATAAAGGATCTCCAGTCGGCCCAAGAAATGTATGAAACCAGAACCTCGCAGCAGAATAAACGCAAGCTAAATGAGCTGGAAAGCAACATGAAAGCGGAGGAAGCACAAGTTTCCGACCAGCAGCTGGGGAAGGAGGTGAATTGGCTTCAGGACCCAGGCACCACCTTTACGAGGGCCACCCAATTCATCCGAACCCAGGCAGAGGCGTGGAGAATGAAGACGCTGCTGGCGAAAGTGTTGGAAGCACAGGAAGAGCAGGACGAACGGGTGCAGAAGCTCAAACGCCAGATGGACGCTATGGAACACGACCATATGTACGTGGTGGAAAGCATTGAGTTAAAGTTATCCTCGCTGGACAAGCAGGCCGACACCATCAGCAAAAAGCTTACTGTGCTTATCAAGCTCATGAGGAATGTGGTTGGCATCGAGGGAACAACTGGTGAGACCTCTGGCGTCCCTCCTGGCAACCCGCCAAAGCAGGGGTCTGGCAACCCGCCGAAATAGGGGTTTGCCCTCTGCTAATGGTCGCTGCCAATGTCCTCCTTCTGCAGTCGCGTAAAATCCCCCTCTCTTGTTCTTGACATTATGTACTCAGTTCTCTTCTTATGGTTATGCTGTAATATTCTTAGACAGAGACATCAGTTTTTTGTCCATCTTGCAGTACCTTCTCGGCCGCCCTGCGTGGTGTGCTTGTTTTGTGCATGTTTTCTTTTAAATTGCGAATGTATCCTCCTGTACCTAGGCGTGCTGTTAAGCAGCCCTCAAATCTGCAGCAACAGAAGTTTTGTAATATATTTACTCTCTGTTAATACAAAAGCTTATTTACAAAAAAAAAAACTATATAACCAATCTTCCTTAATATTTAATTATAATTAAAGAATTAAGATAATTAGGTAAATTACTATTTATATATTATAATATTATTTAAATAAAATAAAATAATAATTAAGAAATAAAATTAATAATACATAATAATAAAAAATAGTATACACTACAATAATATAACAGCACTAAATGATAATGATAATATATACATATAGAAAGAAAAAAATATAATAATAAATAAATAAAAAATAAAATAAATAAATAAATAAAATATAAAATTAATAAAATATAAAATATAAAAATTAAAAAATATAAAATAAAAATAAATAAATAAATAAATAAATATATATATATATAAAGAGGTCAATGGTTGTCTCCCTTTCCTGGATATTCTCATTTCGAAGAATAAGGACGACTCTCTCTCCCACTCTTTGTTTCGAAAGAAAACGCATACGGAGCAGTATATTCATGTCGATTCCCATCATTTCCCTGGTCAGAAGATGGGTGTTCTCAACACCCTCGCTACTCGTGCCCTTAGGATTTCAGATAATGAGAGCCTAGATAAGGAAAGATCCCATCTCCTTGATGTCTTTGTGGAGAATGGATATAGTAGGCGCCTTGGTCAGAAGGCTTTTCTTAAGGCCTCCAGAAATGTGTTAATTAAGAAAGAACCAAGAGAGCATCGTCTAGGTGTCCATCTTCCATATGTCCAGGGAACCACGGACAAGATTGCTCAGACCCTTAAGAGATTCGATATTCCCTCTACCTTCAAGCCCCTCAACACCATCCGGAACTCCCTCCGATCGATAAAGGATCTCGTTAACCCTAAGGATATGAAGGGTGTTTACTTGATCCCATGTTCATGTGGGACGCCCTATATAGGGGAAACGGGACGCTCCATCCAGCAGAGGATTAACGAACAAGTGGCTGACCTGTGACATGGGAGAACCAAGTCTTCAATGCTAGTAGAGCATGTGGATAAGACCAAGCATTAGGTCTGTATTGAGGAGGCCAAAGTCGTGGCCAAAGTGGCTCAGTTCCATCATCGTAAATTCAGGGAAGCCATTGAAATCGAAAGAAGGCCTATCAATCTCAACAGAGATGATGGTTGGAAGATTAGTAGATCTTGGATCCCTGCGCTTTCGTCCTAGTATATTTTTATTTTTATTTTTATTTTTAATTTTATTTTTAATTTGCTTATTTATTTATTTTT
>APFE030315069.1:209751-231096 GCA_000404065.3 Pinus taeda
AGATTGTTATTTTTAAGAATTTAAATAAATAAACTATTATTTTATTTTATTTTTTCACCTAATTTAATTTATTTCCACAAATAAAATAGTAAATATTGGGAATAATTATAACAATAAGAATATTAATAATTTATTAGGGTCTTTGGGTCAAAATTAGATGTTAATCGGTTTTAACTGTTGGAATCTCTTCTCGTACTATTTAACACGCTAGTCTAGATCTGTCTCTTCAACTTGTCCTGACGATGAACCACACTAGTTGGTTTGAAACGCGTCAACAAAGGTCTTTCTTTATGTGATTTATGCCGAAATTCTTCTTATAACAAAGCTCAAACTATGAAGCCAGAGTTTCACTTGCTACTCCTCTTGAGGTCTTCTTGCTTGTATTCTTGTGTGGACACTTCATGGTAAAATTCTCGAATTCATGACAGTGAAGGAACTTGATTTTGGAAAAGTATTTGTTCTTGCCCTCTTGACTAGATTCTCCTTTGGATTGGGATTTATTCACTTTCCCTTTCTTTGATTTTCCAGATAAAGCACAATTTTTCTCATCCTCACCCTTGGATGAAGTATTTTCTCTAGTATTACACCATATTTGTTCCTGTACCAAATCAGACCATAAGCATTCCCATTTTGATAGTTTCTCCATCCCATTCAACAAATAGTGCAAGTATTTCTGCCAACTCTTGTTAAGGCCTAAAAGGGCCAGTCTTACCAAATCATTTTCTACTATGGTAAAATAAACTTGAACAAGTTCATCATGACATTATGTGAACCTTCTCAGGTCCTGTGGAATGGCCTAGTTCATCTGCATCTTGATATTTTGAATTTTGTCCTTGAGTGCCACCTTCTTGTGGTGACTACTATTTTGGAACAAATCTGTTAATGCTTACCACATTGCATACAAAGTCTCTTTCCCATGGATATTTGAGAAAATATGGTCTTGTACTCCCTCCAATATGATTCTCCTCACCTGGGCTACACACTTCTTCCATTCTGCTAGATCCTTAGCATCAAATGTTGTAGGTTTCAACATATCATTATCAATGAATTCCTTCAACCCATTATCTTCTAGTACTTCCTCCATGCAGTTATTCTATGCAACATAATTAAATCTTCCCTTAAGGGAATACTTGAGCCTTAGTCCATTGAAATCCATCTTCACAGTCCTGAAGAAACCTACAACAATGATCTTTAGATTTGAACATCCTGTAATGAAAACTTTGAAATATCTTCTCTACAATGAATCTAGCTCGGATACCATGTAAAAATTAATGTGTAGATTCGAAACTACTCATGGAATTTACTAATTCATAAGACTCGAAGCTACTCTACTAATATGTAGAAGTTAATTCATTGTCTAGAATACAAATCATACACATGAAAAATGAAACATCACACACAGACACACAAAGATTCATCTAGGGGAAAGAAATTGCTCAAAACCCCTTACTATATATATTACATTATTTAGAGAATAGAAATTAACTACATATGCTTGCTCAAGCTTGAAAACACCCTAAAAGTGTATAGTCTATTCCTCTGCCTAACTATCTACTATGGCCAAAACTTTTCCAATTTTCAATCCCTTCAAGCTCCTATTTCCTTGCATTGTTCCTCTAGGAAATTGGCCTCTATTATTTAGGAATTTCCCAGTATTGAATTGTGCAATTCTTCTAGGACCTTCCTCTGACTGCATGCACCACCTACACACATTGGAATATGCTACAATAAATAGTACAATGCCTTGGAATCTCCATCTCAAATGGGTAACTCAAATTCTCTACATGCAACAATTATTTCTGGTCTGATTGATCAATTAACTGGTTAATCACTAAGTGCGGTTGAATTTCCACAACTTGACCTCCACTGGTTCTTATGACAGAACTAATTTAACTAATAATAACTCAAATTCACTGAAATATATTGTTAAAAATTACCAATCAAACATACTAAACTAAAATCAAGCTTCCACAACTGATGGAGGAGCATCAAGACCCTCTTCATCTGTAAATATGGAATAAAAAGGGGGGTGTGATTTTTTTAAATATTTTGTTATTTTTAATAAAATAGGGAGTGTTTTTAGGCATAAAAGAAATAGATGTGGATAAGGAAGGCTTTTCTATTTTAGAACAGGGAAAAAGATGGGGAAAAGCCTCAAGATGCTTTTTACCCTGTGTATGCATTGCATGTAGACTCTTAGAGCTTTTAGTTGGGGTGATTCTAGATCATGCTTAGTTTTTATAAATTAGGAATCCTCAAAGACATTGAGGATCAGAGAGAGATAGAGAGAGGGAGTGTGAGAGGTTTCCTGGTTGGACGCCTTCGGGCAGTTTGTAAAGGGCCATAAATTCTATTTATCTGGCCAACATAAGTCTATAAGTAATTATTTTGTTCCAGTTTGTATATATTGGTTGATTGAGAAATTGGTTGTTGAATTCTGAATTTAGAAGCTGAACCGTATGCATGTGATTTGATTCTGGTTATGGATTTAAAGGCAATCGAATGGATTGAGTTGTGTACGGGCTTACAGTTGATTGAATAAACTGAAGATAATGAATATATTTTGAATTGCATGTGATATCTATCTATTTATCTATCTATATATATATATATATATACATCTTTGAGTGTTAAGGCAGCGTAATGATTGTTCTTTATATGTTCTCATATTCCTGATTGAATACATGTATGCGTGCGAGGGTCGATTTCTTTGATCCTGGTTTGTATTAGAGTCAACACATGTGGAAGGGGATCCGCTGGCAGAGCAGTTTTAGTCATTCAACCAATTGTTAATTATGTACTGTTGATATAAACCAGTGCGCGTGGAAAAGTGGAGCGTGGTTTCTTATATATATGTATAACAGTGTTTAATTTTGGGCAGAGGAGCGCGTGGGTTCCAATATTTCTTTTTAACTGTTGTGCGCACAACTAGATATGCGTTGTTCTATTATTAAGAACTGTGGTGTGTATTCCAATAGCTGTGTGCAGAATGTTTATAAATTGGTGACTGCTTAATCATAAGTTTTTCCATCATTCCTGTGCGTAGATTTTGACATGGATATCCATCATTGCTGTGCGCCTTGTTGTATGGACAGCGAACCGTATTTGGTTGATTTAAATTGATAACAGAGCCGTGCCTATTACTAATTTGGTAGCAGCACTAGAGTGTGAGTGTCGGACATAAGAGTATTGTGTGGGTTTCATTTATATTTTGTAGCTGTTCGGGTGGTGGTCGGAAGGTCGCGACGGGTGCGCCCAGTCTATGCCAATTGTGCATGCATGTGCCATTGGTGTCTAAACATTGGCTGCAAAGTTTATGTGTTGAGACTTGGAGATTGGCGGAACAGTGTTCTGTCCCTCTACACGCTGTTCAAAAAGGTTATGGACTTGTTAAGTTTGTGCTATGTTGGAGTTTACGGGTGGAGCAATACTCATATCAGTATTAATAGCAGTATATTGTAATCCTTATTTCAATATCCGGTGATATCCATTGTTATATTAAACATCAAATCTGTCATCTATGCCAAAGGTGTGTTCAACAATCGATGGTTTGCCATTGGACCATGTTTAATAGTTTCGTCCAGAACCTGATATCGTGACTGCAAATAACAAAACTTTTGCCGCTGTTTAGAGTCCATGAAGACAGGTTTGGTTTTGGATGATATATGAAATTCTGTCAGTTTGTGTTATGAGAAATAGGTGGTAGTAGAGCGCATGACATTTGATTTAAAAAAACTAGACGACAGAATGGAAAGGCGCACTACTGTTAAGTTGTTGAAAAGAAACCAAGGCGCAATTGTGGTTGAAATTTGATTGTATGAGGAGAATAGATTTTTCTCTATGGTTATTGAAGATCCTGGGTTTGCGGGGATAGCCCTGCATCAAGTGGTATCAGAGCAGGAATAGCTCTTTTTGAAGGTTCAAGTGTTTTTTGTTAAGTTAATTGCATGTGATAATTTTTGGGACTGATGAATATTGATTTACAGGAATAGTGAAGAAATCTCAGCGGGAAGAAGGAGAAGTGAATGTGGCAGAACCTAAAGATTCAACAGAGGTTGAATAAAGTTGTAGATGAGGGAAGCCTACATGAGCAGTAGAGGATGCTCAAAAAGTTCGAGCAGAGAACCAATGATTACCAAAACACCAGATTCGGAGGGAAGGATTGGTGAGGTAAGTGGCAGCAAGAGAGTTTGTTGTGGCAGAGGCTTCATGCAACTCATAGGTGAGGAACTCATGGCGAAGGATATGACTACTAAAAGTCATAAAGGAGAGAGCAGAGGTTCAGAAGGAGGCCACATAAGAAAGAAGGAGAAATATGCCAAGGCGAATGGCATAAGACAACAGTTAACTCAAGAAGAGTATGAGAAAGAGAAAGCTGAGATAGCAGTTCACCTTGAGCTATTGATGGAGCTGTTGTAGGAAGATGTGAAAGATCAGAGACATGGGTTACTGTTGAGGAAGAGAGTGAAGTGGCAGAGGCTACAACAGAAAAGAGATTTACAGATAAGCATGCAGTTACAAGAGGAGCTGAAGAAGCTTAAGCAAATGATGGATGAACACTTGAAACAGGAAGAACTCAAAGCAACGGAGTTGAAAGAGGAGGTTTCCATTGATGAAATAGAGGAGAAGGAGATTATTGATGATTTCTTGAGTTATTGGATAGATCCAGGTCAGCTGGATAATGTGAACTCTTGTGTTTTTATAACTGACAATTATGATGTGATGACAGGTTTTACTGAGGAGGAAGTACAATCTTGTGAAACTGTTACAGCACAAGAGGAAGTTCTTGTAGATGAAGAAGTGAATCAGTCTAAAGCACAGATAAAAGAGGTAGTAGTTGATACTGAAAGTTTATGTATGAATGCAGGTGATGATGAGGTGCTTCAGCGATGCTACAGAGAGATTGCATTGTTTAGAATATTGGTTGGAGAATCCACAGTATGACAGGGAGATTGCAAGAAGAAAGAGGCCAGTGCAAGTGAACCAGAAGAAAAAGTTGCAGATGAAATTGCAGAATGAAATTGCAGGTGATGAGCCAAAGCATGTTGCAGAGGGACAGGAAGTTTGGGAGGTAGCAACATCTATGGCGACAACAGCAGCAACATCCATAGTGACAGCTCAGACAACAGTGATAGCAACAGAAGATGCATTGAAGCCTTATGATTTTTATTGTAACAATTATTTTGTGAGTACAGGTCTTACTGAAGAAGCTGGAGAAAGTCTGCTAGACAAAGAAATTAAAATGATGATGCGGAGGATGATGAAGGAGTCCTGGAAGAGACCAGCACCAGTGAAGCAAAAGAGGAGAAGCAGCAAAAAGAAGACAACAGAAGATGGCAAGAGTGCAGCTAGTGGAGCAATGCAGCATAAAGTATGGAAACCTGGAGGAAGACAGTGGAAAATAGCACATGATGACTTGCAGAACAAAGTGTGGGATCCAGGCATACACAGATCCCAACACATGATCAGGAGATCATGATTAATTTTAAGGTTGGGTGTATGATGCAGAAGCATCAAGACCCTCTTCATCTGTAAATATGGAATAAAAGGGGGGTGTGATTATTTTAAATATTTTGTTATTTTTAATAAAATAGGGAGTTCTTTTAGGCATAAAAGCAATAGATGTGGATAAGGAAGGCTTTTCTATTTTAGAACAGGGAAAAAGATGGGGAAAAGCCTCAAGATGCTTTTTACCCTGTGTATGCATTGCATGTAGACTCTTAGAGCTTTTAGTTGGGGTGATTCTAGATCATGCTTAGTTTTTATAAATTAGGAATCCTCAAAGACATTGAGGATCAGAGAGAGATAGAGAGAGGGAGTGTGAGAGGTTTCCTCGTTGGACGCCTTCGGGAAGTTTGTAAAGGGCCATCAATTGTATTTATCTGGCCAACATAAGTCTGTAAGTAATTATTTTGTTCCAGTTTGTACATATTGGTTAATTGAGAAATTGGTTGTTGAATTCTGAATTTAGAAGCTGAACCATATGCATGTGATTTGATTCTGGTTATGGATTTAAAGGCAATCGAATGGATTGTGTTGCGTATGGGCTTATAGTTGATTGAATAAACTGAAGTTAATGAATATATTTTGAATTGCATGCGATATATATATATAATTCTCTGAGCGTTAAGGCAGTGTAATGATTGTTCTTTATATGTTCTCATATTCCTGATTGAATACATGTATGCATGCGGGGGTCGATTTCTCTGATCCTGGTTTGTATTAGAGTCAACACATGTGGAAGGGGATCCGCTGGCAGAGCAGTTTTAGTCATTCAACCAATTGTTAATTATGTACTGTTGATATAAACCAGTGCGCGTGGAAAAGTGGAGCGTGGTTGCTTATATATATGTATAACAGTGTTTAATTCTGGGCAGAGGAGCGCGTGGGTTCCAATATTTCTTTTTAACTGTTGTGCGTGCAACTAGATATGCGTTGTTCTATTATTAAGAACTGTGGTGTGTATTCCAATGGCTGTGTGCGAAATGTTTATAATTTGGTGACTGCTTAATCATAAGTTTTTCCATCATTCCTGTGCGTAGATTTGGACATGGATATCCATCATTGTTGTGCACCTTGTTGTATGGACAGTGAACCGTATTTGGTTGATTTAAATTGATAACAGAGCCATGCCTATTACTAATCTGGTAGCAGCACTGGAGTGTGAGTGTCGGACAGAAGATTATTGTGTGGGTTTCCTTTATATTTTGTAGTTGTTCGGGTGGTGGTCAGAATGTCGCGATGGGTGCGCCCAGTCTATGCCAATTGTGCATGCATGTGCCATTGGTGTCTAAACATTGGCTGCAAAGTTTATGTGTTGAGACTGGGAGCTTGGCGGAACAGTGTTCTATCCCTCTACACGTTGTTCAAAAGGGTTATGGACTTGTTAAGTTTGTGCTATGTCGGAGTTTACGGGTGGAGCAATACTCATATCAGTATTAATAGCAGTATATTGTAATCCTTATTTCAATATCCGGTGATATCCATTGTTATATTAAACATCAAATCTGTCATCTGCGCCAAAGGCGTGTTCAACGTTGGATGGTTTGGCACTAGACCATGTTTAATAGTTTCGTCCAGAACCTGATATCGTGACTGCAAATAACAAAACTTCTGTCGCTGTTTAGAGTCCATGAAGACAGGTTTGGTTTTGGATGATATATGAAAATCCGTCAGTTTGTGTTATGAGAAATAGGTGGTAGTAGAGTGCATGACATTTGATTTAAAAAAACTAGAAGCCAGAATGGAAAGGCGCACTATTGTTAAGTTGTTGAAAAAAACCAAGGCGCAATTGTGGTTGAAATTTGATTGTATGAGGAGAATAGATTTTTCTCTATGGTTATTGAAGATCCTGGGTTTGCGGGGATAGCCCTGCATCAACAACTCAAATTAACTAAGTTAACTAAGTGACAAGTGCCATGTCACCTCAGTTAAATACCTTCTAGAATTCTATTGAAATAGAAATTCGAATTTTCTCTAGTTTGACCAAGGAAAAGTTCAAACTGAGTTTTAATTGTTGCATTTTCAACAAACAATACCATTTCTTGTGTGATTCTAATACTTAGTCTTAACCATCATAACGATCATGGGATATGCTTGCCTCATATAGACACTCTTGTATTAGTATTTCTTCATAGCATGGTTCTCTTTACTTCTCAGTCAAGGATGTTCCATAATCATCTCCACAACAAGTTTCTTTATCTCTCTAGAAGTTAGCATGAATCTTAGCCATATTAGAAAAAACCTGATGTATTTCAGATATATGCTTTCTCCTAACCTCATACATCAAGGGACAAATTTTATCGTCTGAAAATCATACACTCATATGTACACATTAGAAGACACTTAAAGTTAGTGATCAACACATACTTAGGTGACATTTCCAACTAGAAGCCCCATGAAGACCAAAAATTAAAATCTCTCCTAAGGTTCAAGTTCAAAAATTGAACCACGCAGGTTCACCATTACTAGAAATTAATAACCATGTAACTATTTCTTCAATAGTTGTGTGATTGCAAAAAATCCAATCAACACCTCGAGCCACAAACTTGCTTGAGAAGCACTCCAAATCTTCACGTGATGGGCTAAAAAAATTGAGCCTTGAGCCCTAAGAAGCCTTAAATGCAAGGAGATGGTATCTCTCATCTCATTTATGAAGCGAAAAACCACATTGATGAGCCAATGAGAGGAGGCGTTCCGAAGAAACTCTATAAATACAAGTTTAAGGAGAGTAAAAAAGATGAAGTAAATAATTGTTATGTTGTCAAAATTGCTCCATATCAATCAAGAATATCATTAAGAAGAGGATTTCATTATTGAGAGTGTATTCAATAGTTCTTTAAGAGAGAGATGAAGCTTGCAAGGAGATTGAGAAAGGAACTTTCTCGTTGAGGATTTTGAGGATTTTTTAGCACCATTGCTCAAATAATTATTTCCAAGTGTCTTTTATTCATCTATCGTATCTCTTCTACTTTCAACAATGAATAAAGGGAACCCTTTTCCTAAAATTTGTTATTTTTTTCTTCATTAAGCATTTTTTATGTGTTATTTTTTTTATGGTTTTTAATTTGTGTTTATCTATGCATTCTTAACATTACTTTCAATGCTTTGTTTATCCATGTTTGTCCACTAAAAACAACCAATTACTTGAATGTTCCTTGTAGGTAACAACCAACTCCAAGGAAGGTGTCTTTGGTACACCATAGCAACAAACACACCATTACACCATCGTACAATACAAAGCTTGGCATCGCTATGTGACTGAATATTTTCAAGTTGAAAATTTTGAGCTAGAGTTTCCTCAAACTCAAGCTTGATATGTCATTTTTTCTTATTAGGCTTGTTTTATTAGGTTGTACCCATTTTTGTCTCACATGGGTATTTGTAATTTTGTATTTGAAATAATATGTAAGTGGAAGTCCAAGTGTCAATTGTGGAATATGAAAGGTCATTAGTTAGAAAAGGAAAATGAAAGTCAAAGAGTCATAAGGGCAATCCAAAGGTCACAAAGAGATATGGATGGTCATCTCATATGTTGTATATACACCCTCATAACTCATGAAAAGGGCTTGGAATTGAAATATTGGGAGATTGTTAGTATCATTGGCTTCTCTTGTTTAGCATAGGAGTATCATCTTTCTTTGGAGAAGCAACAGTTAGCTTCAAGTTCCACTATTGGGGCTAGTGTCTTGTAAATTGTACATGTATGTCTGCAACTTTCACTTTTCACAAAAGTTCAGATCCACCATGTCTTCATGCATATGCCATGGATGTAGTAAGGCTATCCTTATTATTTTTTTTATATGTGCTATTTCACTTACACTAATACTTTTGAACTAATTCATTTTCTTTTTGTATGAATCTTATTGAATGTGTGTTGTTATGTTATAGCTATCATGGTTACCTTGTGAACTGTTTCGCAGGTTAACTTATGATTCATTTTATTGCTTATGCATCTCTTTTAAGTTAAGTACTATTTCATGCTTCTAAGGGGCTCAAGTTTTCTCCTTTTGATGTGATGGAACCTATCATGCATTACTCTTGACACTTCACGAAGTTCATACACTTGTTTCCACCAAATTTATGTATATATCGTTCTATATTTTTATCACAGCCAAGGCATATCATTAAAACCACCACTTTGAAACCAACCATATTCTGGTTGGGGATCCTACTCCAAATGGTGTGGGGTCTAATTGGGAATTGGCATCAGGGATACCCCCTCCCCTGTTGGTAGCTTCCAACACTGTCAATAACTCTAATCATTGACCAAATATCATCTTCTATGATATTCTCTTGCATCCTTGTCTATTCCATAAAATACCAATCTCTAATTTGTTTTCCATGTCACAATTGCTACCATGTTTATCAACAAATTCACTAATTTGGTCACGTCGATGATCGATTAATTACATTTTACTAATCTTTTATCATCTATGTCAATGAATTCAATGAAAATATCGTCTTTCTCTATTATTATAGTTTTAGATTCTCTGGTAGATTCTAACCCTTCTCTCACTGCCTCTAGGTGGTAACCTTGATGAACTATGGCCCTTATCATGAGGTAAAGGTATCTTATCATCATTGTTTTGACACCCCTTGTATCTAATTTGTCTCCTATATAACCACTTTGATGTTCACGACTACCATATTGAATAATACAAAGCATTCAACAATGGTTGGTCATACTTCCTTCTTACCAAGTCTTATGTGGGCCT
Source organism: Pinus taeda (assembly GCA_000404065.3). NCBI lineage: Eukaryota > Viridiplantae > Streptophyta > Pinopsida > Pinales > Pinaceae > Pinus > Pinus taeda. The sequence goes on from APFE030315069.1 coordinate 219,969, forward strand.
TGGTATAATTAATAAATATGTTCTTTATCTATTTTTGATATTACATGTAACAATAGCCATTATAATATCATTTGATTTTCATAGTAACTCCCAATATCAAACAAGACCAAAATGGATTCCTTCTTTAGTAGTTTGTAAATAATAAATTTTGGATATGAAAAGCATGCATTTTATATCATAAATAGAAATAAATAAAGAATGCATCTCCCGTCCAATAAAATATCTCAATATGGAACACCAAACCTTGCCACAACAATCATTTCTAGAAGGGAATCTCTGCAGTTCAACATCTCCATGAGCAAATGAACAAATTTGTTGAGGACAATCACCCCTATGAAAAAGAGTGCATAGCTTTGTTTTATACAAATCATGACCAAATATCATCTATAAATTATATTTTGTGTCTAAACAATGACTATATGCTGAGAACAAGGAAAATGAACATAAGCAATTTCTTTCTTGTTTGACTTTAGTGCCTCAATCTAAAATCTTGAACCCAATCCAATCCCTCAATTGTGATGCTCCTTTCTAGAATACCTCAACATGTTTACAAACACTATGGGCCTAGAGTTTATAATGACTTCTTTAATAGAATTACTCCATCAAGACCATGAAATGATCCCATTCATTTGTATACACTCTTCAAAGTGGTATATCAAAATCCTCGAAAGTTTGAGACAACCTTGTAAAGAAGTCAATTTGTTTTAGTTGGCTTAACTTGAGATCAATCAGGATGTAAAATTGAGAGATTTCATTTCTTTTCTAGCCAACCAAGTGGATTGTCCTAAGCTCACAAGGTTGTAAATAATAATTTTGAAAAAAATTTGTGGATAAGGGGAGAACACTCCATGCCCCTATAAGTTATTCAAATTCATAAGAGTTGGACCTATTCTCCCCTACATGTAGCCTTTAAATGAAGAATAAACAGGAGGCTATCACCTAGTTCCTGGATCATATCAGTCTACTTGAGAAACTTGCTGAGGAAGGATGTGAAATTAGGTGGAAATAGGATAAGGGAGCTTCTTCCATATGAACTAGGGCAATCATATTTCAGTCTCAACAAACTTCATAGGAGCCTTTTTCTCTTTGGTTTTGACTAAATTTTGGTTGAATAATGGACATGGAATATTTTGGTAGGTGGGAGATGATGGGTGTCCAAATTGGCATGTTTTAAACACTAGTCTATAACCTTTTTGATATCATTCTTCCACTTTCCATCATCTATTTATCTACTCTTTATCCACTATCACCCCATTCTTGGTGTAGATATGGCTACTCTCTTTTTATGCCACTTTTATGCTTGTTCTTATGCATTCTATTATGAAAATTTTATATTTCACACTAATATTGGAATTCAGGAGCAAAAGGAGGTAGATGCAACTCATGTGTGTGGCTACAACTACTTCATGATACTGCAATTCTAGTCGTGGCTTCACATAAACGCTGCAACTCCACAAGCTATGGTTGAAAAAGTGTTTCAAATCCCTTCCATTCTACTAATATAACATTTCCTTAACCACTTGAAGGGATGTTTCAACTCTCTCAGGACCACTAATGATATTGTAACTCATGATTTTCTTGACTTTGGGTTACTACAACTCTTGTCGTTATAACTCCCATTGTTGCAACTCTTATTTCCACGACCTCCTTTACTATACTCCAATAAATTATGAAATATGCATGGTCAATTCTCTAGTTGTAAAACCAAAATGTGTTTCTCACAGTAGAAAGCGATGAAGCATAGTGGAGAACCAATTAGGAAGGGCAGTCCAACTTCCAACAATGTTGAACTGATTTGAGCTAGCTTTTGCCTAAAATCATACCAACTCTGATGCACTATTGTAATAGGTTGTTCCACTTGATTTTATTATCTAGCCATTCATGATATCACTCAATTTAGAAATTTTCATCTTTGTATAAATACATGGCTTCTTTCTTAGCGCGGGAGATAAACATTATTTCCACTTTGGGACAATTTTCAGAATAAATTGTATAAAGTATTATTAATTTTTTTGACATTTCATGTGGACACTCCACCCATAATCATGTACAAAAATCTCAATGATACCAAATGAGTGTCGAGGGGCCTTAAATAGAGAGGAATTTAAAGAAATTGTTAATGAATATTAATAAATTAAAGACGAATTCAAAGTAGTTGTTAAGGAATAATAATAAATTAAAAAGGAAGTTGTTAAAGGTAAAACGTTAAGGGACTAAAAAAAGGTTAATGGACCACATCAAAATGGGTTAAAGACATTAAAATATTGAAATTAGATAAAATAAGGGGTAAAACAGAGTGATGGGATTGGAAGAGCCAATATAGGAAAACTAATGAAAAACTAATATTCAATTAATAATTAAGAGTGGAAAAAAGATAATAAGGAAATATAAATTATATAAATATATTTATATTGATCTAAAAATATAGATATCTATACAAAATCTAAGGATTGAGAAGAACAAAATTGAAAGAAGGGGGGTAAAGATGAAAGGAAAAGGGGAAAATTAGAGGCTCTAAGGAGCTATAAATCAGATATGATAAAGGAAAATATATGAGAAAAGAGGTGAAGAGAGAGGAATAAGATATAAATATTGATAAAATTATTGCCAATTACTGTACATTTTTTGTTGCTCTAATAGAAAGGATTTTCTATTATGATCTTTCAGTGCTTGTATTATGATCATGTGATTAAAGGTTTCTTGGTACCTTGTCTAAGGAGGCGCGACCCCCTCCTTAGCATGGTACTACTAGGTATCATTAATAGGTAGATTATTCTTTTATTTTTCATTTAGTTCGTATTGGTGCTATTTAATTGGCATTTCCTTTAATTATTTTAATTTCCCTTTGTTGCAATTCATAGTTTCCTTTTGTTACAGCATGTAGTGTCCTTTTTTGCAGCCCTATTAATGTCCTTGCACTGCAAATTTGGTATTTGTTGCTCCCGTAATCATATTACTCACTAGTTGTTACAACTATAGGTCATATAGTTATAAGTATTAATTGTAGGATTAACCACTAGCTAATGGAATTGCTTACTTTTAGTTGAACTAGCTTTTGTTGCAACTCTCCTTGTTGCAACTCGGATGTAGCAAACTTCTACACTATTTTTAGTGAAAAAGAATTGTGTTATGATTAAATATTAGTTATGGTTTATTTGTTCATCATACTTTGCATTCTAGGCATGTTTCATTGCATCCATATTACAACCAATCAAGAATATCATTAGACTAGAAAAGGTCACTCATAGTAATTAGTGTGTTTCCTATTCTTCCAGTGTGATTTACATTTCATGCAATTTATTCTCCTGTAAATGTGCTTTATTTCCTGCAATTGTGGTGTGCTATATTAGTGGCCTATGATAGAATCTAAATCTTAAAATGTGATACTTTCTACATTACTTTGACCTCCTGAAAACTAACAGATTGCACTAGCATAAAGTGTGCATGACAATTTACAAGTTCCAAATGAACCTCAGATTAATAATTTAAATAAACAACTCATCGATTTCTCATTAGGATAGTTAAATGTAATTGAAATTATTGTTTCCAACTTGGGTTTCATTCTTGAAGGAGAATTATGAAGATCTTGGTAAGTTCAAAACCTTCAAATCCCTCATTGAAAACCAAACATACCTTAAAATAAAATTCCATAGTTCTAACAGAGGTGGGGGGTTTAAATCAAATCCATTTGATGGCTTTTGTGAATAACATGGGATAAGGAGAAAGTTCTCAATTGCAAACACCCCACAACAAAATTCTATTGTGGGGAGGAAAAAACACATGGTGCAACAAGTGGCTAGAGCGATGTTAGATGAGAAAGGTATTCCAAACACATTTTGGACTGAAATTGTTCATACAACTATCCATATCTTAAATAAATCTCATTGTTGCATATAAATTTGCAAGGAGCTATTACTCTATGATCTGGTGTCCGATCAGATCACTATATAGAGAAAAACAGGACCAATAGATCAATAGAGAAGCCCCAATCCCATTTATCCATGTAGCAAACAATAAGATCTATGTTATTGAGAAATGATATCACACTTGGTATCCTCGCATATCGAAGAATGCTTTTTAGTTTGATGCAGATCTTACTCTCCACTCGAGCGATCCAACACCTCTGCACCAGATCTCTATCCCTACCATTAAGTGAATTTTGAGGCCTAAAATGGGCCTCCTAAGAAAAATGTACAACCAAAATAAACTTTATAAGAACCAATAGGATTCAAGATGATGATGTTAGCCATGGGGGATAACTCACCATTTTTGGAGTAATAAAGTAAAAAAAAAAAAAAAAAAAAAAACTTTTTTCAACTCGTATTTTTAACTTATCTCCCAAAGGTTTTACTCAAATATTGAGTGGGAGTACTTGTTGGATGAAAATTTTAATTCTTCATCTAAAGAGTACCCATTTACATACTTTCGATGGACCCTGCTACACGAGAAATGATAAATACATGAAAAAATGTGATTGCAATAATGTTTTTCATGTATTTTTTATTTTTCGTATAACAAGATCCATTGAAAGTATGCAATATGGGTACTCCTTGGATGATGAATCAAATTCTACATCCAACAAGTGTTATTGCTTGAAATTTGAGTAAACCCATAAGAAGATAAGTTGAAAATATGAGTTGAAAAATAGTTTTTTTTTTCCCTCTAAACTTTGATGATGTAATCTAATCTTATTGCATTATTTCCACTATTATTTTATAATTTCCTTAGGAGGCCCATTTTATACCTCAAAACTCTTCTAATTACACAATCACAACCAAACAAAGACAGTAGTCAATCTTCCTCGAAAGATCGTTACATCAAAAGAAATAGAAACAACCATACAAGATGCTGAACACAAATTTATGTAAGGAAAGGAACATATGTTTTCATTAATCATGAAAAAACAATAGAATGTTAATCTGACAAAGTTTCCCCACTATTTCCAAGAAATGAGTATGAAGAGTAGCATACACATGGAAAAAGACCTCACAAGCTCACTCTAACAACAAAATAACATCATTGGCTCAAGATCTAGCTCTCAAAACTAACTCTCCAAAACTAGTTTGACCCTCTCGAATGATCCAGTATAAGTAGGTAGAAGAGAGGTCCTCGGAAGATGTATTTGGATGCTTAGGACAAAGAGAATTCATAGAAACTTCTAACTAAGAAGCCGTGGTTAGCTCGAATATGTGACAAATTGAACTTATCTCCTAGGGACTAAGGCTCTCTAGAAGTCAACCTTCGACGTTGGCATGGAAAGGGGGGGGGGAAGTCCCTAGATGCTCTCACAAGGAAGGCCTGAGAGGGTCTGGGAGGATCTAGATGCTCCCATAGGTTTCTATGCTAGTGTTGGCGGCAAAAATGGAAAAAAATGAGTCCCATGTCTAGAAAATGTCAATCAGACTCAAGGACTGAGGGTCATTGATACAAAGGGGTAAAATAGGTTGATAATGCTCATTTTAGGAAAAACAGTGACAAGAATCCATATGAGCTTTGGAATAAAGAACTATATTTAATAGATCACATCCAATTCATTGGAAGTAAGTGCTATATCAATATTAATGATGAAAATATTCTTAAGTTTGATGATATAGCTGATGAAGGCATATTTTTAGGATATCCAACTAAGAGAAAAGGCTATATTTTCCATAATAAAGGATTGTACAAGAATGTTGACAATATTGATGTGAAGGTGGATGAATATTTAGCTATCAAGGAGAAGAAACCCCGATATATCAACCCCATTGATTAAATCTACAAAGAGTATGAAGAAGCATAACACAAGGAATCATAAGAGGAAGAGGAAGAAGAGGAAACATGCTCTCATCCAAAGACCCCTTCAAGGTATGTGCAGAAGAATAATCTTGGAAAGGTATCTGTGTGTATAATAACATGAAAATGTGTGGAGATAAAGTGGCAACTTTTTACCCCCATAAATGTTATTTGACGCCTCAAAACACTCCTGAAAGGTTTCAAACCTCATTTCGCCAAACTGGGTTCTGCCAGTAAAAATGGTATCGTGAGTTGATTACTCTAGTTTTTCCACTCCAAATGCATTAAGATGGATGATCATATCTCGATCATAGCAAGGTATAAATCTACCCATAAGTAGAGTCATTTATTAGCTACAAAAAACAATTTCTAGATATTTAAAAGCCACAATGGACTTTGGTTAATGGTGCCTTAGAGCAAAAAGTTTCCTTAACTACATACATAGATGTTGATTGGGATGATAGGATAGATGGTATGAAGAGACCAAATGGTGGTGCCTTGTTTCTAGGAATTTTTTTGGTGGATTTGTTGAGTAAAAAGTATACTTCAATCTCACTCTCCGCAACTGAAGTTGAGTACATACCAATTTTGCATGCTATACTCAAATTTCATAGATGAAGTCGACCTTGAAAGATATGAAGGTAATGCATGATGAACCAATTCCCATTGTTTTTGATAATACAAATGTGATGAGTATGCCCAAGAAATCTCTTCACCACTTAAAAACCAGCCATATACCTATAAGGTATCATTTTTGTAGAGAACAGATCGTTGATCAGATTGTGAGGTTAGTAGATATAACAACAAAGGAACAAATTGCTAATATATTCACCAAGACTCTTGCTAGAGAGCCCTTTGAATATTAATTTAAGGAAAAATTTGGGAGGGATGTCTCCCTTGTCTCTTTAATATATTTCCTTCCAAAGGAAAGAACGTAGTTGTCTAATTGTGTCAGGGATAACTATATGTCAAGATGTTAGAGAGAAGAAAATAGAGTGAGCTCAGGGATAGTTGCAAGAAGAGATATATTTATCAGGAATAACACTTATTCAAGGGGGTGTTGATGTGAGCGTTTTACATCTAATTCAACAAGGAGGAAATGACCCAAACTAAGGCTCTTTAATAGCCAAAATTATTTGAAATAGTCACCCCTGACAGGTTTGTGGGCTCTGTTGGCCTTAGATCCTTTCCTCTTGCAAAGAAGTGAATCCAGGAAAATAATCCTAGTCTTAAGCTAAGATTATCCCATACTAATCTAAACTAGTTCTACACTAAATTATGATCAAAATAAACTACAATTAAATTATCAGGTTAGCTAGAAGAGTGAAATGATGGGAATCAAAAAACCTAAATCTGATATAACTATAGAGAAAAAGGTGGTCATGCTCTAGAACTGAGAAATTGAGAAGATTAAAGTGCACTGGTAACACTTTGGGCCCAATGAAGCTACAGGGGGGATGGTGGATTAGATGTAGGCTATGTATGCTTCATAGTTTGTCGGTTGAGGCAAAGCAGTTTTCGTATCGTGTTTTGTTATGTCTTTGGTATATGCTTTGGTACATGTTTGATGATTATTTGGTATATGAACATATGTGTATGGATGTAAATACTGTCATGAGCTATGTTATAAAGCTTAAATAAGCGATATGAGTGTCATGTCATTATGATGTTATGTTGTTATATTGTCACGCTGGTTCAGTTTCAACAGAGTGATCATTGTAAATATTGCATTGAGCTATGTTATAAATATCCATGGGAAATATCTTTTCTTTTCAGTAGTTTTGTTGTGGTATAGGTGTGGTTGAACACCGAGACTGGTGTCCTGCAAGGGGGAGGGTTTTGTAATAGCCCTGGTGAAAATTCCATGTAATAAAAGTTAATAAAGGCAAAAATAATAGTCATGGTTGATGGGACACTTATTCCAAGCTGAATGTTGGGAAAAAAATCCTAGTGGGTGTTCATTTAGTTTATTATGGCTAAGGAAATTGGCAAAAGGCAATGCTTAAGGCTTTGGAAATGAAAAATTGAATTTTTGGCACATTTATTTATGAAATAATGGAAATTAGGTGAAGAGAAAGGTGAAAGGTCACATCTTGCATGTGAGGAGGAAAATGAAGAAAATACAGGCCTAATTGATAAAAAGGCTTATGAGGATTAGTTTGTAACCTTGTTTCTATTCAGTTTTGGAGGTCTTTCATTATTCTCTCTCTCTCTCTCTCTCTCTCTCTCTCTCTCTCTCTCGGACACTTAGAGTTTTCTTCGAGCATTTTGGTATTGGGTCAAGAAATGCAACGAAGGCAAGAGGAAGGAAGGAGCAAGAAAGGAAGAGCAAGATCAAGTAGTTACAACAATATTCTTTGCATGGGTATTTCCCTTGCAATATTTGTAATGAATGGTATTGCATGTGGTTCTTTCATTGTTATGGCATGGGTTTCTCCAGGTGTGATAGTTTTTTTAGCCTAGCCTTTCCATTTCCAGATAGCCATGGTGTGATGGGGTTCTCATGTTTTGGTTGAGTTGGATTGTTGGATGGGTTCGAAGTTGAGTGAGGTGGATCTCCGAATGATAGAGCACATGGCCTGGTGCTCCCAGAACCATACTATGGGTCACAGTAAATCCATTGGCCTAGTAACACCTAAGCTAGACTATGCAATGCGCTAAAGCCACGATTGTGTTGCCTCGATGGGCCTAAGGATCCTTGTTGGTGAATCGTAGTATATACGATAAAGCCAAGAGGTGGATTTCTCTCTGTTGGGCCTATTAATCCCGAGTTGGGATATGCGGTAAAGCCTAGAGAGAGGGTATCAGTTTAGGGCCTAGTCATTAGGTGTGGATTGGGGTAAAACCTAAGAGACTAGGAGGGAGGAAAAGTCCTCATGGTGTAGGTGGAGAAATCTGATGGAATCCATGTTTTTTTGGCCTAGTGATCAAGTGGAGATCGTGGTAAAACCTATTATTACATGTTCATTGTGTTGGCGTAGTGATTTGGGATGGATTATAGTAAATCTTGGTTTCTTTTGATGAGGGTGAGGTGGTTTAGCCTCGGGATTCCCTAGTTGGTTTTTTGGTTTGAGTCCCATATTCATGCTTGGAATATGTTACAGGGATGAATGGTTGGAGAGAGATTTGGCTCAACCATTCTATGGCAGGGTGGAACGTGGTAGTCCCATCCCCGGTTTGTATTTTGCATCATCAATAAGAGGTTATTTCTCCTTGTATTTCTACGAGTATTATATTGGTTTATACATGGATCATATGGTTTTTATTTCCTTGGTATTTTTCTGCTATTATGTTGGTTGTGTATATGTTTTATGATAGTGGCTATGTGTGGCTCTCATCATTTTTTTACTTTTGAATGAATGAAAATTGTATCTATGACCTAATAGATGATAATGCAACAAATGATATAAGGGAACAATGCTTCATAGCAATTCTCAGATAATTATGAGACCCCTAGGCTTAAATATGTTGTTTACACCTATACATTTCATATTTGTGATATGTTTGACAAAATTCCTATCATGGCTAAAAGGGGTCTAGTTAAGGGCTTGTTCAAGTATTTAAATTTGCATCATTATTTTCCTATTACCCTTTTGTTCTAAAGGTGTCATTCAATTCTAGGCAATGATTTGGGCTTTGGGTCTAAAACAGTGGCTCAAATCCTGGGGACGTTGGCACAACACTCGGAAAAATAGTCCCTAGAAATTGGAATACCTTGCCATGAGAGTGTCTAGAGCCTCCTGAACATTGTCATGTCCATATCATGGGAGATTCAGGAGGTCAAGTGGTCTAAAACCTCAGTGGGACACTAGGGCTAGCTACCTGAGTGGATGGGATGGTTCTTGAATGTCCGGTAGCTAATGTGGAAGGTCTGAATCTTGTGTTTTTATTGATTCCACTTCCTTAAGGTCACATAGGAGGTTGAATCTAATCATAGTAGCCTCTTGTCACATGTTTACCCTGGTTGACTGATTACTTAGGTAGATGTGGGAGGAGGGTGTTACAACAAAATTAGATGGATGGATGAATTTTGATGTTTGGATATCTTCATTTTTTTATTGGAGATTATATATTGGCATATGATGATGATTGGGTATACTTCTTCTCACATGTAAGTGTTCTTTTAATTCTATTTTTTCATTCTTTTCTATGTCACATAAATGATGTTGGGATTTTCACTATACTAGGCTTAAAACTTGTTGCTTTTATTTGGTGAATGGGTATAAATTTTTCTTTTATTAGCCTTTCATCTTGTTATGGGACATGTTTTAATAATAGAATGTTCCTAGAGATATTTCGTTGAAATTTATCCTAATAATTCATCACATATTTCACATCGAAGTATAAGTACATTGAAGCAATTTTCCTCATGCCCTAGTTGTCATGCGAAATTGTTCTAGAGGCCTCCTCGACTAAATGAAACCATCCTAATCATTTGAATCCTCTTGAATACATTTCTCCCAAAGGAATAGGCATTGGTATTCCATAGATGATCACCTTAAAGCATATTTTTTTCTCCTTCTCCCTTTCTTTTTAGGCCTAACCTACATAGGTCCCCTAGAGCATCACATATCTCACAATCTAGCCATCTAAATACTTTGATTCTTAGTCCACAAATTCATTAGATTTTTCTCTAGAGTCCCTCCAAATTTTAAGCAAATCCAATTGTGGGATCTCGAGATATTTCAAGCCCTAGCTCGAGGATTGTTTACTTGCCTAGGTTTCCCTTGGTTGGTGACCTCATTGGGATTATTGCATTAAATACAAAGATAATTTCTCATTCAATCCCTTTCTCTCCCTAAACTAAGCCAATAACACCCTTGGTTGATCAATTCCATCCCCTTGACCTAATTTTGGATCTACTTGGCCCTATGTGGTCCCATAACATTTTAAAGATCAATCCACAAAGACCACCTAGAATCCAGGTTTCCTCAAGGATTTAGGGGCTAGAAATCCCCTTGACAAGTCATATACTCAACCCTAGCCCTTGGAATTCCCCTAAGCCCTTCTTAGATATCATTTCATCTTTCTTTCCAAGAAAGTAAGCCATTCATTTGAGACTCTTTCGTGAATAGGCTTCTAGGATCACCTTTCACCCTATCATTGATCCATTCATCTTCATGATCCTCATTATACTAGGTCTCCTCCCATCGATGAAAGTCTGTAAAGAGCAGGGAACCTTAGCTAAGGTGATAGTGGGTTATCACTCCATTGTTCCACTTGACCTAATAGTTTCCTTATAGGAACCCCCCCCCGAGGACCCTTGCGAGCTTGAGCAGTAACTGGAACAAGATCTCAAGTTTGAACAGAATATGCCATACATTTTAAAGGAAAAAATTCATGAGCCTTTGTAGCG
>APFE030315069.1:231443-281884 GCA_000404065.3 Pinus taeda
ATAGATATATATGTTAGCATACAAGCAACACTTAAGTGACTAGTCTCTAAAAAACACAATTTTTAGCACCATGATGATCATTTACACCATCAAAGCTCTACCTTTGTCTTAGATTAGCTACAGGTACCATTTTCTGTGTTGAAATTTTTCTCAAGAATTTTTATGTAGGGTTTACACACATTGTGTCAAAAATTTGGAGTCAATCCTTGCCATAACACCATCACAACGAATAGGGATTATGTCCTTCATTTGTTAGTGTGTGTATACTCCAAATCACACTACACTGGATGATGTGATCCCATACCAATATCTCCCTGCATACTTCACTATACAGGAAAAATCGAATTATATCTTCAAACCACTGATTGCAACATAGAAACGTATACATAATTTAGGTGAATCATATTTGTTGCACAACACTCTTAGGAAAAGTGTATTCATTCCTTGCTAAGGTTGATGATGTGATTACAATATACTTGCACAGATATGCAACACATTTTCACAAGAACGCACTTGTATTTTCACCATACCATATGCATAGGTTTTAAAAATTGTCATACACTATTATCAGGAAAACTAGTGTCCATTTAGAGCTGCTAGTCCCCCTAAGATGGGTAGCTATCTTAGAAACAAACTAACTAAAGTTGCTTGCATTTTCCTTTATGAGAAGTAGATGAGAGAGAAGCAGAGAGTACCAACCTCAGTCTTTTGCTTGGCTCCTTGCTTGTTTCCTCTCCCCTTTGACAGATCTTTGCCACTCCTTCCTCGCTTGTCCCGCTTCAAAGAACACCTGTAGAGTCAAAGCAGCATAATACCATCAAAGCATAGAGATCTACGATCATAAAAAATATAGGATCAGATAAATATTGACCATACCAATGCATATATCAACTCAAACATACAATAATATGGAGGAAAACTCAAATAGCTTTATTGATAGAAGTAGTAGAAGAGAGGATTAAAACCCATTGAACTGATCCAACACCATGCTCCCAGCATGAAAACCCTTCTTCACCTCATGAAAAGCTAGATCACCCAACACTATGATGTTCCACAAAGAAACCAATAGCACTTCCTTACAAGATGCCAAAATTCTAGCCTCTGGATCTCTAGGATGAGGGATCCATATATAGATGTTTGCAGGTGGGTGAGTCAGCTTTTGGATTTTTGATTAGTTTCATTTCTCTTATATTTCTCAATTCCACTTGGAGGTTTCATGATCTCTTACTCATCCCTGGGCGAATTCAGAGAGGCAAGTGTCACAGGAGAAGTTTCTGGAAGATTCCATGATCATCCACCTTGCAAACTGTCGCTGCCATTTGTCTACTCTAACCCATCGCACCCTGTTAGGTTCCTATACCAATAGGTTTCATTTTTCATGATTGACAGTGGAAGTGCTAAATATGTTCATCCTTGCATGCTGCAGAGGTTCCATATTTTGTATACAGACAAAGAAAATTAAAAAAATGTAAAGAGGGTATTCCTTAAAAGAATAATCAGAAGGAAAGAAAATTTTGGTCAGAAGAAAAAGAGTTAAAATGATCCCCAAACCAAGAGACCAAGAAAGTGGCTAGTCAAAATGTCACTGTTATCTTATTTGCAAGTTCACCATGTGGAGATACTACTGCTTATTACATTTGATGGATGGCCCAACATTTTAATCTGGACCATGCCATGTTTGAATTGTTGTTGTAGAATAGAGAAAGAATATCTATCCAAACAGTTCAAGCTTGGCAGATGAGTAGATAGGTAGAGAAATTAAGGAGCCCAACTGCTTAATTTGGGCCCTTGGAAGAGATAAGGGTACATTTAGATAGGAGGGCAGTCAAAAGAAAAGAAGACAATCAGGGGTTTCCAGTTCAAGTGCACCCAATCCAAATGAAGAAAAAAATGTTAGGTGTATTAGGCTGGGTAGGCAGGTTGAGGTTGCAAAAGCAAGGTTATAATTACTTTTTGTCTCGACAAGGAGGACTCATCTCATCAATGACACTCGTACCATGGCAGTTATCTGGTTGCATGACTTTGGAAGCATGACTAATTCCCCTTCATTCCCCCAAAGATCACTTACTGACATCCCCTCAAGGACCTTGGGATTTGCCCAAAAAGTCCAATTTTACTCCATTTTTTATGAAATACCAAGTTGACATCTGAGTTGACATAGGGAAAAGAAACCACATTTCTTGTGTAAACATCATCATTCTAAACTCCATTCATTTCCTATGTCTAAGTTTCACTTCATAAACTTAGCATCTTCCCCTACAGTTTCATTCCACAAAGTCATATTAACTTCTGATTTTATTATTTAGCTCCCTAATTTACTTTCCCATCCCTATTACATAAAAAGACTATATAAAAACCCCAAAAAGTTTATTAAATATCCCACCCTATAGCAATATAGCTATATAATATAGTTTTGGGAAATATTTAGTCCATTTGGGACTAATATTAACCCTTCTGCATCAGAAACCACAAAATTAATTTAATCTTTGGTTAAATTAATAACCATAATCCCCCCCTGCTCATAAATTTTATGTTATTTTATCCTTCGCGCTCATGTTTTAAATTTTTGTTTAAATGTTAAATTAAACATTAAATTGGCGTATACCTATAAAACCCAATATCCAAAGTCTAAACCATCAGCGCACGCATTTAAATATTAAAAAGGGCGGGTCCCAAGCCCTGAACCTGCATACCATTCATCGTCACCCGTCCGCCGTCCAATGTCCTGTGTTTTAAATCCAACTATGGGCGGTCATTTTTTAAACCTTGATCTGCTGGAGATTAGCGTCTGGTGGATGGGCGGTTTTGCTGGCATACCCCCGCCATGCGCCGTTCTCTTGGCGTGATCGCAGCCCCCCTCCCCAATACCACCCAGGGCCAAAGGTGGTGCGGGAGAAAACCACAAACTATCCTCCGCCCCTTGACATCAACACCATGTCACCACTGACGTCACGTCCACGTCGGCCCGCCGCTACCCTATGTCATTGCCACATCATCCGCCCACATCATCACCTTGCCAATGTGTCCTCTGCCACGTCATCATCTGAGTCAGCATCCATGTCATCGCATCGTACCCGCTACCTGCCAAATGAATTCATCTCCAAAAGTGCCAAAAAGTCCCAAATTTCATAAAACACGCGAAATGACCGTTTTCTTTCATTGTCATTGGTCAAATTTTAGAGAGCTACGCACACTATTTTATGTCATTTTACCACCAAAGTTCAAATTCAAGCAATCACACTGCTACCGCCTACAATTTCAACTCCATTGTTCACCATTGCACCAGCTCAACACCCTCGGTGCCATAAAAACCAGGTATTTGCCCAAATTTCACCTGTTTAGCCCTGTTTTCACCGTTTTCTCCATTTCACTTGCTTGAAACTCTGCAAACTCCCAAACTAAAGGCACTCATGCACCTGAACGCTGCCTAAAATTTACTGATTAACCCCCTGTTCGAAGAAAACCCTTTGAACCCGCACCCACTTGCAAATTCACCGTTAAAAAATTGTTTTAAAGTTCATGTTATTGGCAGAAGTTTCATACGGCTGTGCATTGACCCCTTTTGCCAAAATCCTCTGCAAAAACTTCACCCATTGGGCTAAAATAATCCCCATTCCCTCTGTATTTTCCCTCACAAGCTTATCAACCCAGTGAATTCATCAAAGAGAAGAGACGCCTGTTTTAAGACGGTAAATTTGCATCTTTTGTCATAAGCTACAGACAATGAAGACTACTGCCTCATTTCAACTCATTTTCCAACTCCTTTACAAATCCTCAGAAGCAATTTTCCTTAGTCTGTTGTTCCACTAATCTTCACTCCAAATAAAAACACAAAAAAACTTTAAGATGGCCACTCCAATAGCTTTAAACATTGCTCCTATCAATGCACCTAACAAAGAGCTTGAAGCACTGCCTTTAGCTGATAGGGATTACCTCATTCAGGATTTGGTTGGAGACAGAAACCACTAGCAGACCTTCTGTCAGCTGAGAAATAGTTATTTGAGCAATAGTGACATGTATGGCATTTGGGAATCAAATTTTCCCATCTACTTCTTGCCTTCTGTAAATATTTTCCCTGAGGTAATTCACCCTTGTGCTGAAAACTATGACCCAACTCAAAGAGCTTTCAAGTCTCCATCTGGGAACATACTCTTCAATATCACTCCTAATTCCATTAACCAAATGCTAAATTTCAAGCAGAATTAGCTTTTGATCCCCTTTTCTATGAAATACCTGCTGGATGAAGGCCCCAAACTCTCTAGCTCTGAGATTTCCAGAATTGCCAAGGCATTCATGAGAGCAGACCGCCAGCCTACAGAGCCACCTCCTTTCTTATATGTCAATTTCAATGAAGTAGGCAAGCTTCTTGTAGATATGATATCCTCTGTGCTAGGTTTCAAAACAAGTGAGCACATTGATGAAACAGTGTTGGTCCTATTGTCTGCATATAACTTAGGACAACCCCCTGCTGTCAAGTACAACTATGCCAAGTTCATTACCAATAAAATGCATGACCAACTAGTGAAGCTGGATAGGGAGGGAGTCTTCAAATATTCATCATATATCTATCATTTGTTCATGTATTATCATTCAGATTGCTTCCAATGTCCCATCAAGAAGTTGGATTCAAAGGGTGAAAGAAGGTCTATTATCTTTTGGTCATCAGTCTTCCATGAGGCCCAAAACTCTCCTTACTCTTACTATGAGTTCATTGACCAATTTGTTTACCCAATCTCTTATCTCTTGAAAAGAAATCCTCCTCCTAGATTATCATATGACATGCAGAAGATATTGCAGTTGTCCAAGAACTACAAAATAGGTGATTGGTATCTCTACCAAAATCACATTGTCATTAGGATCTATGGCTGTGAGCTCTGTCCCTACAGGCTCCCAAGATATGTACCAATGAGACTGTTTGCCTTGGAATATTATAGTCAACTCATCAACTCAGATCTCACTCATTTTCATAGCGCCAAGAAGAAAGCTCGCCTGAAATTTAAGGACCATCTAGGCCCCTTTATTATGAACAAGAAAGAAGGTTGGCAAGATGCTGATCAAATATTGGGGTGAACTTAAGCTAAAAAGGAGTTTCTGGTTGATCCCTTATGACCTCGATGGCTTTATCAGTGGCAAAAAAATAAAATATAGGCTGACAACATATGAACATTGTAAAATCCCATAGTTTGAGAAATATGCTAATCAAGATGAGTGGGTGCCAGGCACATTAATTGAAGAACTCACTCAAGAAGAAATAATGGAGAAAAATGTCAAAGATTTAGAAAAAACTCTTGACTTGGATTCTTTTCAGCAAGTAACATTCAAACTGCCACACCAAGTTGGAGAGGGCATATCTAATGTTGTTGCTTCACAAGCTACCCAAGAAACATCTACATCAGCAACAGGTACAGCAAAAGGAAAAGAAGTGATGGATACCAAGCAGGAAACAGGGACAGAACAACCTACAACCTCGAAGGAGTAGAGTCAAGGGCAAACCCCTCCACAACAAACTGAGGCACCACACGTGCCAGCTTTGCACACTCCTGCTAATGAGGAAAGAGGTAAGAAACGAGATAGGGAAGAGACCACCCCTCCAAGTGGGTCAGCACAACAACCTGAAGCCAAGAGGCAAAGAATTGATCCTCAAATTGAGGAAGAGATTAGTGAAGAAATCATAGAGAACCCCAGGAGGGAGAGAGAAACAAGCCAACAAACAGCTACCAGCTCATTCCAGCAGGAGCAAGGCAGGCAACATAGTACAGAGGTGTCCTCCTCTAGACAACAAAGAAAACAACCATCTGGCATTAAAGGAACTTTCATGGAAATCAAGGCCCAGAATGAGCTATTAAGAATACAGCTGTATGATCAATTCCTGAAAGCAACACCCTCGAAACAGCAAAGATTGATGGCAGCGTATGACATCAAGGAGGAAAAGATGATCCTAACTCATTTTAAGCCTAAAGTTCCACAACCCAAAACAACTGCAGATTACATAAAGACAAACCTGGAAGTCATCTCCAAGGACATACACCCAATGGACCAAATAGAGCTACACAAGCAAACAGGTGAAATGGTCTATGCCACTCTAGCAGACAAGGCTATGCTGGCACATCAACTAAAGGAATCATTGAAAAATACAAATACTCAATTGGATTTGGAGAGAATGTCTTCCTCAGCCAGAGATAACCGAATAAAGACATTGGAGGAAATTATTGTGGATCTAGGGCATGATCCTAAGGATCCCAAGGGCATCAAGGCCCTTATGAAGAAGAAAGAAGATGATATTGCTGCACTCAGAAAACAAGTGAAGCTGCCTGCAACTATCCACCCTCAAACTGCAGAGCTTGTGCAAGAGAAATATGTTGATGATACCATGGATCTGCTCATGAGGATGAATCAAAGAATAATACAGATGGAGGAAGAGTTGGAGAGAGCATTGCAAAGAAAACAGGGAGAGCCGACCTCCCAGCCACCTCAAACAACCCCAACTATTGTCATTGTTCCTCCCACACAAGCAGTAGTAATCCCTCCTATCATTTGAGCATCCGCAACAACTACATCAACCACAAATGCTAGAGTAGTAGCAGCAGTAACAATAGGACCAGGATCTATCATGAGTATGGAAGATATGATGAAAGTGGTGAAAGAGTTAGAAGGTCAGGTCACAGAGGTGAAAGAGGCCAAAGAAAAGTTGGACAAGCTAGAGGCAAGCTATGACAAGTCCAAGATGATAGTAGCTGAGAAGCAAAGAGAGATAAAAGCCTTGGACAACAGAATAAAGGCCTTAGAGAAAGAACTGGCTTTAAATAAGACTCTAGCTGAAATTAAAAAGATTTTGTGGGCCAAAATTGGCCAATCAATCAGTGACCAATGGTGATCAATTCAGGCCATACATGAACAAATCAAATTGATAGGCCTAGCTCAATTTGAGACTAAGAGGGCTACAGCAGCATTGAGGATTATGCTTGAGTAGGCCAATAAAATGATTCATTTCCTGAACACTCATACAAAAGAGGAATTGGCAACATTTAACATCAATAGCAGAACAAATACCATTGTGACAAAAAAAAAGGTGTTGACCATGAGAACTTTTGTGCATACTTTGGAAAGAAAGTTCCAGGAAATGCAGGCCGAAATAAATGACTTCAAAATAAAAATAATAGCATTGCAAAGCAGAGGATTGCCCAGCCTATTGACTAGTGCTGGGAAATTATTTTCCTGTGAACAATATACTACCAGAATCAATAACTATGTTGCGAATCAGATTACAGCATCTTTAAGTTCCTCAGAAGAAGCAGGACCTCCCTCTGGACAATCTCTTTATGACAAATTGGAAAACCTTTTTTACATTGAGCATGAAATCAATCATCTGTTTGAGGTCCCACCCAATTTTTATAGATACACAAAGGTTGATGAAACACTCATAAAGATAAGAAGACATCAGCTACCTCCAGATGATTGGTTGCAAGCAATGCTGGAAAATTTGCCCAGGTAATTTTGGTCTTTTTCCTCTTTTTTCAGCTTCAGTTTTTTGGTCAGCTACAGGTCAGCAAAATTGAGTACGTAGGCACCGAACAAAACATAAAGGCAACAGGTAGAGGAAGTCGAAATAGTGACTCAGCAAAGCACTAGGACAGCAAGCCCAAAAATCGCAAATTAAAGGCATTGACTCAGTCGACTCAGTTGGTCCAAAAAGTCAAGTTTCTCTGACAAAATAAACAGCTAGCACACAAATATTTACTGCAACATTTATTTCTTTCATCTACTTCATTTGAAGAGTTGGTGGTGGAATTTATTGCATGAAGACTTATCTGCAAGATATTTTGTACTTCGTTTTTGTATAAATACCTCCCCATGTAATGTATTAGGGGTTGGTGATTTTCTTTCTGGACTACGCTGTAAAATATCAGACCGTATTAATATAAATTGCTATTGAAGTTCACTGTGTCTAAATCATCTGAAGGTGGATTGGATGTTCTAGGACCTGTTACAGAATTCCCGTGTCATTCTATGGAACAATAAGTTATTCTAAACGATGTTTTATGTTCTCTATATTCGTAAATATCATATATGTTTCATAATCTTGATAACGGAGAAGAAGAATAGCATAGGATTTGTTTAAATGCACCCTATGTTCAATCTCTGCTATTAATTTTGTTTTCTTCAGGATTAGTCATAAATACGAATTCTTAACTGCGCATGTTTGCACTAATTCTTTCATTTTGAGTACTGTTTAGGAATCCTTAATTACTCCTGCATAATATTCATACACTTTCCCTCTGCCAGTATAATGAAAGATTCTTGATTGCCTTTCATTCCCTGACTTCATTCCATCATTTCCAGATTTGAAAATTGTTCCTAGGTTACCTATCCTACTCTGTAGCATTACCATTTCACCAAGAAACAATTTCAATGATTGCACTTTCAGTGACTCCATTGCCCAATGGGAAAAACTATTTTATACTCGAAACCCAGCTCTGTATGAAATCACCATCCAACAAACTTAAAGCCAAACCCTGTTCATCATAACTAGCCTAAAATACTCCAAAACAAAGCTAAATTTCAAAGAGAGAGCCCTCTCTGGTTGCAGGTAGGCTAGGACCTGCAGCTAAAAGATTTGTTAGTGGTTACCTCAGTCGTATTCCCTACAAGAGGCAGGGAACAACCTGAGTGATAACACACCCCATAGAAGGGATTTTCAGTATGCATCGTACTTTGACCATGGAGCAGGTGAGATGGTCTAGTTTTGACCAGTTCTGAGCAGTTTTTCATGGAGAACTTCTGGGAGATGATGTAATCAGCTAACCTTGTTCCTTTAGGGTATGACACAACACTTTGAGGGACTTAGAAGCCCTTGGTTTATGGACATATAATATTGGGGTTGCAGCACCCAAATATGTCAATAACAATTGCGCCCTAAAGCATGAGGTCGTAAATCTTTTGATGTCAGGTGAAATGCTTTATCATGAGGATCCGAGGTTTTTTCGCACTAGAGGGTGAACTGTAATAAGATTCAATACAATACATTATCTTCATAATATTTTCATGATCTAGCTAAGGGGGGCATTCATATGCTCAACTTTTACAAATTCATTTTCATGTACATAAGACATACAACCGTCTGTATGGCAAACTGATGATGCTGGTAGAGCCATCATCCTTTGGCTTGGATGATTATCTGTGCAGCTATGATGTACATTTGATGTCTTTATTTCCATGAATATATCGCATCCTGGATGGATGAAACTAGATCCGAGGTCTTCAAACTCATTCAATCTTCGCCCGAAGTACAAGTCAATCCATGTGAAAAGATGTTCTGGAGTCGAACATGGAAAGACATCACCTGATTACTAGCCAATGATGTAAGCTGTTAACAGCCATGAGAAGAATCACCGATAATGATGATGACCCTCAAGGTATGGTAGTACAATTCACGTGGTGTGAAAATGGGACTTTGTGTTGAACACCACACAAAATCTTTCAGTCGAAGGCCATTGATGTAAACATGTCGCCGGAAGTGAGAAACTTGCCATTGAGGCATGCAAGCTTCAAAGTACTGAAAGGGTTGTTCCTAAGTCAAATTCTTGGATAATTAGATGATGTCGACAAGAAGTGACCCATCGTAAGAGGGCCTTAATGAATCCCACATCTACGACATGAAACGGAGCAAATGATTTTGTGGAGGTGAAAACGATCTGATGATACAAGGTTCAGGGTGGCGGTCATGAAAGAATGAAGGGTGAAGGTATTCTAATGGATGATACACAAGCTGGGTTGGTGAATTCTCTAAGTGAATTCTCTTGAACATATCAATGACACTTAAATGGATTGGTAGCATTAAACCCGAAGATGGATAGTATGGTGGACCAATGGTTATATGACCGGTGAACGGAATAACTCAACCTGACTCAATCATGGTAATGGAGTGAAAGTGTCATGTTCAAGAGCGACTTGCTACCAATAAAGTTTCTTCAAGTTTTCTTCCCAATTTTTCCCCAGTCATTGCTAACTAATACCTCTTTATTTTGGTCAAGCTTGTGGAAGATAACATATGCTTGTTCTATAATTTTCCCTTCGGGCAAACCCGTCGCTATGTTTAAACGAGCCTAGCAACAATGAAACTCGTTCTTGTCTGCATGGACAAGTTTGTTGCTATTGTTTTAACAAGTTTAATGACAAAGATAACTCATTCCTTTTCAATTTTAGAGAGTCTGAAAAGAGTCAGAAAGGAAACTCTAGTAATCCTTTTTCATAATATAATCCCCTAAGTCTGAAAAAGTATAAAATAATATGAAAGTGATGAATTTTTTATAGTTTTAACGAGCTAAACAAGACAAGTGCTTGATCTTTTTGTGTAATGATCCCTCAGGTTCAAAAAGATGAAAATCTAGAGGATGGATAGCACTTTTGATCGCTTTAGCAAGTTGGAGAGGCCAATTGCTCAGCAATATTTTCATATTTTACGAGTCAGATGAAAAGAGCTTAAAGGAGACTCGTTTTTTGAGGAACAAGTGATATTTTCGGGTAGCAGTTGGTTCCAGGTGAGGCTTGGAACTTTTCAATCACGACAGTGTAAATAAATTGGCTAATAGGATCACTCGTCGCAGTTGTTCCTCAAAAGGGGTAAACAATCAAATGGAGGCGTAGGATCAGCTAAAAAAGAGTGGAGGTGATGGTAAGAACACGACCAAGGCTCAAACGCTGATGATAATGCAATCGCAATGGTTATTTACCGAAGGTGGGTTCATTTTTTAATGAGCTTAAACTCTGGTGGAACATATGCTCATTGCTAGGTTTATTTTTTAACGAGCTTGAACTTTGCGTAAAACTGCTTGCACCAATCGTATAGTAAGGATGTCTCATCGATAGGTTCATTTTTTAGGGAGCTTGCCCCATTTGAAACTTTGCTCCGGATCCTTTCATTATGCAAGCTAGGAATGACCAATCCTACGATTTTAAAGGGTTAAGAACCTACAAACTAAGAAAATAAATGGTCACTTTTCACTTGCATGCAAAAAGGTTTGCATGCCCCTAGGTATAACGAAGTAGAGTTTCCAGGTTACCCTTCAATTTGTAGACAAAACACTTCCTTGTCTTTGTTAGGAAAGGCATACCTTCTGACAGACGAATATTATTCCAGTCTAATCCCATTTTCCAACACGAATAGGTGTGTCAGACTAGTCATATTCCTACGCGGAAACCTACCTTATAACTAGGGTTTTCCTGCTGAAGCAGACCAGGGTGTATGCCTCGTACATTTCAGTAACAATCACCAAATCACTCGCGCTCATCAGGTGGATGGACTAGAGATTAATGAGACATTCCTTGCATAAAAAGACCAGATAGGGATGGCGTTTGACTATTAGCTATGTGTGAATTGGGGAATGAAAGTTGGTCTACGAACTGGACCACTCTACCTTGATGTGGAAAACACATCACTCAAAAGAGTGAGGAAACAATAGCTCCCATGCTATATATGTAGTCATGCCCAAGGAGTAGATTGTAATCTAAAGGTCCTTGGACTACCGTCACATTTAGATAAATAGTTTTCCTTCTCAAAGTTATAGGCAAATTTGGAAGGATCCCTAATGGTCAACTCGTTCCTTTGTCAAAGCCTATCAGATTTCACATCTCAGGCAAAAGTGATGGCGAACCAAGTGCTTTCCGAGCAGTTGAGGAAAGGATACTCACAGAAGCCACTTCATCTATGATAGTACCGACCATGACCATTCTGTAAGCTTGTACAATGGATCGGAATGGTACATTAGATGGTAGACAGGGTTTGCCTAGTAGATTCTAGTCAAACCAAATGACTAGGTTGCTTGGAGGTGGGACCGAATAAACGACCGGATACATCTCTGATGAACTTCCTTCCTGCAAGGAACGGGTAGATTTCCCCCATGTTCATCAGAGTCTGTGTTTTCCCTAGTGGAGTCGCCATTTTGTTATTGGGAAAACTAGCATCCATTCAGAGCTTCTAGTCCCACTAAGACGGGTAGCTATCTTAGAAACAAACAAACTAAAGTTACTTGCATTTTCCTTTATGAGAAGTAGATGAGAGAGAAGTAGAGAGTACCAACCTCAGTCTTTGCGTGGCTCCTGCTTGTTTCCTCTCCCCTTGACAGAATATTTGCCACTCCTTCCTCGCTTGTCCCACTTCAAAGAACACTTGTAGAGTCAAAGCAGCATAATACCATCAAAGCATAAAGATCTACAATCATAAACAATATAGGATCAGATATATATTGACCATACCAATGCATATATCAACTCAAACATACAAGAATATGGAGGAAAACTCAAATAGATTTATTGATAGAAGTAGTAGAAGAGAGGATTACACCCATTGATCTGACCCAGCACCATCCTCCCAGAATGGAAGCCCTTCTTCACCTCATGAAAATCTAGATCACCCAACACTATGATGTTCCACAAAGAAACCAACAACACTTCCTTACAATGGTTCAGAATGGTACATTAGACGGTAGACAGGGTTTGCCTAGTAGATTCTAGTCAAACCAAACGACTAGGTTGCTTGGAGGTGGGACCGAATAAACGACCGGATACATCTCTGATGAACTTCCTTCCTACGGTAAAGGAACGGGTAGATTGCCCCCATGTTCATCAGAGTTTGTGTTTTCCCTAGTGGAGTCACCATTTTGTTATTAGGAAAACTAGTGTCCATTCAGAGCTGCTAGTCCCACTAAGACGGGTAGCTATCTTAGAAACAAACAAACTAAAGTTACTTGCATTTTCCTTTATGAGAAGTAGATGAGAGAGAAGTAGAGAGTACCAACCTTAGTCTTTTGCTTGGCTCCTTGCTTGTTTCCTCTCCCCTTTGACAGATATATGCCACTCCCTCCTCGCTTGCCCCACTTCAAAGAACACCTGTAGAGTCAAAGCAGCATAATACCATCAAAGCATAAAGATCTACAATCATAAACAATATAGGATCAGATATATATTGGCCATACCAATGCATATATCAACTCAAACATACAAGAATATGGAGGAAAACTCAAATAGATTTATTGATAGAAGTAGTAGAAGAGAGGATTACAACCCATTGATCTGACCCAGCACCATCCTCCTAGAATGGAAGCCCTTATTCACCTCATTAAAAGCTAGATCACCCAACACTAGATGTTCCACAAAGAAACCAACAACACTTCCTTACAAGATGCCAAAATTCCAGCCTCTGGATCTCTAGGATGAGGGATCCATATATAGATGTTTGCAGGTGGGTGAGTCAGCTTCTAGGATTTTGATTAGTTTCATTTCTCTGATAGTTCTCAATTCCACTTGGAGATTTCATTATCTCTTACTCATCCTTGGGTGAATTCAGAGAGGCAAGTGTCACAGGAGAAGTTTCTAGACGATTCCATGATCATCCACCTTACAAACTATCTCTGCCATCTGTCTACTCTCGCGCATCACACCCCATATAAGAGATTTTCAGTATTCATCGCACCCCCCATGTGCATTAGGTGAGATGCATTGCACTTTGACCATGTAGCAGCTGAGATGGTCCAGTTTTGACCAGTTCTAAGCAGTGTTTCATGGAGAACTTCTGGGAGATGATGTAATCAGCTGACCTTGTTCCTTTAGGGTATGAAACAACACTTTTAGGGACTTAGAAGTCCTTGGTTTATGGACATATAAGATTGGGGTTGCAGTGCCCAAATATGTCTATAACATATGCTCCCCATTGACTCAAATCACACATCAAACAACCAACAATTCATCCATGGCATCACCCTATACAAACTCGTTGAAGGATTTAATCATATTCAAGAAGAAGTGTGTTGCACTATCACGAATATATTGTTATTTATTTCAAACTATACACACACCTAATCCAATTTGACTTACTCTTCCTTTTCACCTTTGTCTCTTGCCAACAGTTATATAAATGTTCAATCAACCTGCTTT
Organism: Pinus taeda; assembly: GCA_000404065.3. Lineage (NCBI taxonomy): Eukaryota > Viridiplantae > Streptophyta > Pinopsida > Pinales > Pinaceae > Pinus > Pinus taeda. The sequence goes on from APFE030315069.1 coordinate 245,373, forward strand.
TCATGTGCATCATATGATGTTGGTTGCACTGAAATAAAATCGCACTAGGCCACTAACATTTTCTCATTTTAGAATGGATATTACACTCAACATCGTGTTTTTGTGTTGCAATAAATAGAAGGTTGTATATTTCATATATTGCTCATAAGTGCACTAAATTTTCTTCACAGAAAAAACATCGATCAAAGTTACTCCAAATTTGAAATTATAGGTGTGCATACAAGACTTGAATGAACAGATCGACCCTTTAGACCAAAATTAGGGATTCCTACAACTACAACTTTCAAACCACACTTCTGGATTTCCTCATAAATAACAGTTACTCCTGTTTGGGTTCCATCCCCTCCAATTATATAAACTTGATTAATGTCAATTATGTCTTGAATGTTGTCAACTATTTTTGATGTCTCATGAGCACCCCTTGAAGTACCAAGAATAGTTCCATCAAGTTTGTGAATATCATTCATGATCAGAATCTGGATTAGGGGCAAAAATTAGCTCAAAAACAAAAGTGTTAGAATTGTTCGAAACTGGAATGACCGCATCCATATTAGAAAAATGATCCCAACGCAACTCATTTCATTCAAAACAAAGTTTGTATGATGAAGTTAGATCCCGTTGACCATTTCACCAAATAGACAAAATTTTGGTACAGGTTGACTAGGATGCTAACTGGACATCTGTATAGCCCAGTCAACAAGGATAATATTCCCTAGAATATTCATTGGAATATTCCCATACAGGTGCACGAATCATATTGCACCAAATGGCTTCTTTTTATTAGGTCTGTGTGGTCGAGGCAGAACAATTACAAGGTGACATGTGGTGATCCCAGAGGCCATCACATGCCCCTAAAATGGTATGTTAAAAAATATATGGAGTCATCGGGGTTCGACCATACGACCTCCCCTCCACATTGCCCATGACTTAACCTTCTCGACTACATTTGTTGCTTAACCTATATAGTTGACCACATCTATTTAGAGTTTAAAGGTTTGCAACTTAGCCATTAGGAGGGAGCCAGCCAGTGAGATAGCCCCCTCCATGTGAACACCCATACAGTTAACTACCAAGATTATGGTTAGGGAAACCGTTGATGGCTACAGAGACTGCAACCGCTACATGTGCCCACAGTTTTTAAACTACCAAGTTCACGGTTATGAAACCATGTGGTTGTTGCACTAACCATCTCCTAATCATGCATGTGACATCCTCCACAGGGATCGCCAGCTGTTTGGCTAATGGTTAGCCTAAAACACACCATAAAATGAGTTGAAAAGCACTAATCCATATTAGCACTTAATTAATCTAAGATTAAAATTAATTAAATCATAGATTAATCTAGTGGTGTTTATGGAAGTTCCACCGAATTTGACCCGAACTCCATATTTGGTGGCCTTAACTAGATTTTCTCCAGTTTTAGTGGAGGACTACTAGGGAAAATTAGTTTCTCTCATAACTTCAACAAAATTCGACCAAATGGGGAATAGAAAAAGGTGTTCCTAGATGATTTAGAGGCTCTCAACACAATGGTATAGGTCTCAGAGGCAATGAGGCACTTTTGTATGTGATTTTTCCATGTTGAAGCTTAAGGAAGCCTAGGGCCACCAAGAGAGGAGGTCAAGCCCAGAACAATTGTAGTCCATTTGTAGAGCTTGAAGAGTCATCTTAGGGGGTTTTGCATGCTATGAGTCCATTGAAGCATGTTTTAGGAGCTGTAGAGCATTGTACACTGCACGTTTTTTTCCATTTTGAGCAAATATAGAGGCCCAAGCCATGGAAGATGGACCAAGGAGATGTAGCCCAGGAGGGGTGAACTCCTTTATCAAAGCACTATGTTAAGTATTTTTCTTGATGGTTAGTTGTTCATTTACTTGCTAATATTCAACACTTGTCTTTCATGTTATTCTTTTCATTATTCTAACATAAAACGTGACATAAATTTACTTGTTTTGATTCACAAACACCTACGATAACCTATGCACATGATGCAATGGACAAGAATTTGTTTTTAAAATATTATGTTGAAATTAGCATAGAAAAACTAACATTAAACTATAGATCAAGTTGGTATCAGAGCACGGTTTATTTGCTTGATTGCTTGAGATTTGTGCAAGGAGAATTAATAGTGTGCAAGTTTATGTGATGGCAGATTCAACAAGTGATTTTTCTAATCTCTCTTCCTTAGCAAGATTCTTTGATGAAGCGATGTTGCAAAAGTTTCTCATTATTAGGAATATGGTGTAAGATATGATTGAAGATTGGAAGAAGAACACTATACTTCAAAAGGAATTGATGGCCATGAAGGAGGAGAAGCAAGAGCTTCTTCAAAAGACGTATGAGATAGAGATTTTACTCCATGATGCCAAGGAAACCCTAGCTAAGTATGTACATGAACATGAGGTATGAAATTCAATTTTATCTTCAATTTCCTCTCAAAATGAAAGTGTTGGTGCTTTTGAAAGACACACTATAGGAATAGGGTCCAAATTATTGATGAAGATGGGCTATGAAGGTAAAGGGTTAGGCACACATGCACAAGGCATAGTTGAGCCAATTGTTGTTGAGGAAAGGCCTAGCTATTTGTGTCTTGGTTATGGATAACATGCTGTAGAATTATCCAAAGCCAAGGCAGCACATGGAGGTCTTCCAAGAAAGAATTTAATTACATGTTCATACCCTCAAGCTTGTGAAGTTTGTGTTCTTGAGGAATGCAAAAGTTTTATACCCACTTTGCAAGAAGATGCTCATAACCATGCAACTAGTGGAAAGGGAAAAAAAGAGGATGTTGAAAGCTCTAAGGTCATTGAAACCATTGTCGGTATTCCGAGGAGAGCCACTACCTCATCAAATTCACCTCCTCAAAAACACAACAAAGGTGAATGTGCAAGGTACAAATATGCCTTTAATCAAGTTTATTTTGATTATGATAAACATGGTAAATCTTCACACAAGAATTGGAGAGAATTTACATGTTCTTTTGTGGTTTGAATAACCATAATGTTTCAAGCTGTTGGAAGAAAATGGCCACATACAGGAAACTTTCAAAGAAAAAGCGATAGAAAACCAAAGAACCATTGGATAATGGAAACAATGTTGCAAAGAAGATGAAATTGTTTTGCATTGATTGCCGTAAAATTTTGGACTTTATATCCAACAACTCATCCACAACATTTGAAGAAGGTGGAGAGAGACTTTGGCAAGAATGGAAAATGAGATTACATAATTGATGTGGCTCAAGATTATTCACAATATGATGTGCAGCTGAAAGAAGTGCCATGGAAATGGTTTGGTAAGAGGTGGTTTGATTTCTTATCCATATAATGCTTGCATTTGTTTTGTTGATAGATTCAATTCTTTGAGTTAAAAATGAATTTCTTTTCCTTATGAATGCATTACTTCTATGTTGAAAGTATGCTTCAACTTGTATGATCCAAGATGTTGAAAGTGGAGTTCCATTTGACTCACTTAAATGTAGAAAAGAAGGTAATTTGTGGTTACAAATTTGTATGTGAATTCATTTCTTTTGAATGCATTCTTGATGTTTCATATTTTCGCCAGGAAGGTGTGTGAAAATGGGGTGTGTTACTCATTTCATTTGCAAAGAAATTTGTCAATTCAACTCTTATGTTCCCATACATGTTTTTGGGCTTATTGTACTTTCAGGAGAGTTGAAGAATTGTACACATACAAGAGAGTTTGTGTGTGTGTGTGAATAGTGGAATTGTTGCTAGTTTCATTATGTTTGGATACATGTAGGAGTGTCGACTTGTGTTGATTTTTGTCCAATGTATGTCATATCAACTTGGAAGATTTGATTTTATCTCCAAAGATGAAAGGGATATGTTGACAGATTATTGCTTACAATCATCAAGTTGTTTTACATGCTTATGTTTGGCTCTCAAGTCAAGTCAGTTGCTTGAAGAAGTATGTTTAGTCAACTTATCTTTAGTCGATGATGTTTTTTCGATTTGTGTCAGTTGATGGTTTGTACACCAAGATGCAAGAGTACATGGCGATGTTGCATGATGTGACGATTGTTGCTTTGAAGGAGAAAAAGAAGAGGTCATCGGTTTGCATTTCCTTCATAATGTGTTTTTCCATTGGTTGTATTTGTGACAAGATGTCACAAGATTTTGGAAGGTCCATTCTTGAGAAAGATGCTCATGCTTAGCCTTCATTCTCAAATCATGACATGAGCAGCATGTTGAAGTGGAGGATGATAGAGACAATAAGCGAAAGTGGACGAGATATCAGTTTTCCAAGCACCGAGGGATCATGTGGTACAACAAAGGTATTTTATAGCCAGAAAGTGTCTAGCAAGTGTTGGATTGGGTCAGCAACAAAAGAAGAACAATGGTTGAGGGACATAACCATTTGCAATGCAAGGCATGTCAGTGTACCCAAGTGGTTGTCATAGAGTCTTTTCAAGTATAATCAGTTGATAGAACTTGGGAAAGACAAGAGTACTCATCTCTCATCAAATAACCGAATTTTGTGGGTCCAAAAGCCTATCAGTGGGAAGGAGTGATCGAATTTGGATTAGGGGCAAAAATTAGCTCAAAAATCAAAGTGCTTTGAATCATTCAAAACCTGAACGACCACATTCGTCTCAACAAAATGATCCCAATGTAGCTCATTTAATTCAAAACGAAGTGTGTATGAGGAAGTTAGAGCTCGCTAACCATTTCACCAAACATGGAAAATTTTGGTACAGGCTGAGTGGGATGCTGACTGGGCATCCATACAACCCAGTCAACAAGGAGAATATTCCTTGGATTATTACAGGTGGATGAATCATATTGCACCAAGTGGCATCTTGTTATTAGGTATGCATGGTTGAGGTGGACCAATTAGAAGGAAACACGTGGCAAGCCTAGAGGCTGCCATGTGCCCCTACAATGGTATGTTAAAGTTTTTATGGAGTCGTTGGGGTTCAACCCAACGACCTCCCCTCCATAGTTCCCATGACTTAACCATCTCCAATACATTTTTTTCCTAACCTACATAGCTAACCACGTCTATTTAAAGTTTAAAGGTTGCAACTTGGCGGTTAGGAGGGAGCCATCCCCCTCCTTGTGAATACCCATACAATTAATCGCCAAGGTTTTGGTTAGGGAAACCGCCAATGGCTACAGAGACCACAACTGCTACATGTGCCTACAATTTTTAAATGCCAAGTCCACAATTATGAAACCACGTGGTTGTTGGGATAATCGTCTCCTAACTGTGCATGTGACATCCTCCACAGAGACTGCCAATGGTTTGGCTAACGTTAACCTAAAAAAGCGCCATAAAACGAGTTTAAAAGCACTAATACGTATTAGCACTTAATTAATCTCAAATTAACATTAATTAAATCATAGATTAATCCAGTGGTGTTTATGGCAGTTCGACCAAAATCGTCCCTAACTCCATATTTGGGGGCCTTAATTGGAGTTCCTCCGGTTTTAGTGGAGGATTACTAGGGAAAAATTGTTTCTCTCATAACTTGGGAAAAATTCGACCAAATGCGGATCATAAAAAGGTGTTCCTAGATCATTTAGAGGCTCTAAACACAATGGAATAGGTTTCAGAGGCAATGAGGCACTTTTTCATGTGATTTTTCCATGTTGAAGTTTAAGGAAGCCCAGGGCCACAAGGAGAGGACGTCAAGCCCAGAACAGTTGTAGTCCATTTGTAGAGTCATCTTAGGGGGTTTTGCATGCTTTGAGTCCATTGAAGCAGGTTTCAGGAGCTGTAGAGAATTTTAAACTACACATTTTTTCATTTTGAGCAAATATAAAGGCCCAAGCCATGGAAGCTAGACCAAGGAGATGTAGCCGAGGAAGGGTGAACTCCTTTATCAAAACACTGTGTTAAGTGTTTTTCTTGATGGTTTGTTATTAATTTACTTGCTGCTATTCGTCACTTGTCTTTCACGCTATTCTTCTCATGATTCTAACATAAAATTTGACATAAATTTACTTGCTTTGATTCACAAACACCTAAGAAAACCTATGCACATGAATCAATGAATAGGTGTTTTTTTTTTTTTAAATCTGAAGTTAAAATTAGAACAACAAAACTAACATTCAGCTATAGATCAATTCACAATCTTCAGTGTTAATGGAATGGTATTACGAGCATATAACCTTTTGTATCCTCCCTCAATCCCAATGATCTCTAAAACTCCATACATATTATATAATCCACATAAAATTTATTGTATGACAAAATTCAGCCTCGGACATAGTCCACCACACATTACCACACAAGCACACACTTCATCTAAGTGGAATTACACTCATTCTTGAGGACCTGCCCGACGAAAATGTCCTCTTGGGCTATTCAATTGCACAACATTATCCTTTGCAACTAAACCATCATAATTGACGAAGTATTACTTGACACATGGATAAGAAAGATTATTCTTCAAAGGGTTTGGATACTTAGGTAAGTCTAGTAAGAAGTTCGTAAGGTGGGGAACATCTTCCAAAGTGAATCTGGCATCTCTGAGCTAAACTTTGAGTTGTGATTCCACAATACCAGATTAGTTTTCCTTAAAAAATTTGAAGTTTGTCTCCTTCCATCTACTTTGTAGTAGCAAAGAGTATTTGTCACTCGACAGTAATTTTGATGTCAAGTGTAGTTTCGACTAGTTCAAATCTATTTTTGATCGGTTATCAAATGACAGAAGTGATGACCGTTGGGATACAATTTTCATGAAAATTAGTTGACACAGTACAAGGGAGCCATTGTGCTTCCGTATTTCTTGTCCTCAGATTCGAATTGTGCCAAAAGTGTCTCCTAATACAACCCACTCTCCATTCAGTGACAAGCAAGTGAGAGTTGTAGAATATGAATGTTCTCCATTAAAAAAAAGCTTCCAAGGTATTTTCTGGGCTTCTCATGATCATGGATCGACCATTATAGTACATGATAGAGTTGGTCTTCACATCTCGTACTATGAGAATCTCATGGCCTCTCTTGGTGGAAGGAACGCATGCATGAGTCTCAATGAGATTCGCCATACTAATATCCAAAATCAATCAACTCAGCCATTTCAATTTTCATCATGAGCCCACTTTTCGACCAAATCTATCACTTGACCAAGTTAAAACACATTATGGACCACCACCTTTAACGCTCTCATTAAATTAATGCCATTACTTACCGGAGCCGCGAAAAACTTAATTGGCGACTAGATCAACACGTCCCATGACCAAAAATTGGCATTTCTCATCGAAATTTCACTGCAGAGACTATGGGAATTGGGACAATATCAACCATTAAATTCACTTCACAATAGTGTGTTCCTCGAGACCAGATCAAAATCACATCGTCTTCATTATTTAATTTTGTTCCACATAAGGTTCGAGACAATACATTTTTGGACAACCAGATCCCCTTAATGTCAGCGTATTTTACTGAAAACAACCCAACAAAAAATTCAAAATCCACTAATACATCAAGGCATTCACATGAATAATAATATTGTTATCATCAAGACAATGCAACTTGCACGTAATGTTCTCTAGGAAACAATCTGGGCCATGCACATCCATACGGAGCACTTTCATAATGAATTATTGTGCCAAGGAAATTGTTCATTAAGCCTTTTTGACCAAATCTAATCTTATTGGCATCATCGTACCTTTCCCTACAATATATTGCTTCTTAAATCTACGCACATTCCCTTAGTACCATAAATCGAAAGAAATAAAAGATAATATTTCCTCCTTACCTTTTTTAATCAACTTCTACAATGATATGCACATTGGCCTTTTGATTTCAATTTCCCTCTATGCTCATTTGTGTGATTTTTATTTTTATTTTATTTTAGAATGTTCATCATGAATATATTTTTGCAACAAAACTCACTAATTTTATCTGGTACACAACGTGATATGCAAAGATTGTTTTTGCAGGAAAATCATGGATCTTCGTGGACGATCTCACCTCTAACTTTAGAATTAATGCCATCCGAAAAGAAACATAAAGATAAATAATACTTACATCATTTGCTAATAAGATTCCTTATTTTTCTGAGTATATTCCCTTTGAGACTATATATTTTTTCCTTCATGCTCCCCCTGAGGTCAGACTAGCCTCAATCTTCATTTTGATCTTTCTTTTTCCAAACCCTAATGTACCACTTCCTGGTCAGATCTTCTTCTGGTTCATTTTTCCTCTGCCAAATCCTTCTTTGATGACAAGATCCCTTAAGGGTTGTATGCAGAAAACAATCTTTGGCTATATGGCCTAATTTATCACAAATATCTAATAGTCCAAAGAAATAGTGGAAATGGCTCAAAACATTTATTGATATGCTTTCTACTCTTTGTGCCATAAACCCTACAATCAACAAATTTATGCCTGAAATCATTACATGACAAGCAGTAGTCATAAAATGAATTATTTTACCTAGACAAGGGCGAGCTTGCATGATGTGTCCTTCTATTTGATTGCTTCTTTTGTTGCATGCTTCTATAGTTTGCCACAATATGCCCAAGTTTTTGAAAATCAAAGAATTTAAATAATCTTGAGGATGTAGATGATCTGTTTAGTACATCATTTGCCTCCTTTGGTTGTTGGTTTTTTTGTTGCCTTTTATTTTTTCTATTCTTTCTATTGGTACCATATTTTGCTATTAGTTATTCAAAGTTTGTTTTTAAACTCGATTCTCCCATGTGTGCATGCTAGGATTTGGAGACTTTTGGCTAATCTTCCATTGAGTGGCTTTCTCTTTCAAATCACTTCTCAATGCAAACACTTCATCTTCGAATTTTTTGCATTGAACTTCCTTCTCCTCATATTTCTTCCTCATTCTTTCTTGAACACACATTCCTTCAATTAGTTGATCCTTCAATTGAATTATTTCTTCTTTGTATGCACATTCCATCTCATCAAATATTTGCAGTAGCTTTCATTGGTTTTCATTTTCGGCTGAGAGATTTTTAATTTCCACTTCTAGGGCTCCTATCTTGCAATCTTCTTCTCTTTTAGAATCTAATTTCTCTATAAAAAGGTTACCTCCACTTCTCTCCAAAAGATCAAACTAAATTGATTGATTGTCTTCTTCTAAACCTTCAATCTCAAGAGAATCACTATCACTACATGCACAAGGAAATGTACAGACAGATATAAGATGATCACTTTATTTACCTTCGTTATTATTTATCAACAAGAAGAGGTGTTCTTCTAAATTAGAAATATTCTTTCAATTATTTGTTGCTCGCTTTTTCTTAGAATACTTCCTCTTATTCTTAGTGATGGCCTACAATCTTCCCTCAAGCGATCAAGATTCTCTGAGAGTGTTGGGCACAGCTCAACTTGGCCAAATTTTGGGCAATGAATCCGAATTTTGTGGAGCGCGCAGTAGAAAGGATGGCACAGAGTCTGAAGTGGATCGTGTAGTAGAGCAACAAAGCACAGTGAGGACTGCACAATAAAGTCACTGCGCAATATATGGGCTTCGCAGAGAAGCCCCTCACTTTTTGTAAAACCATATAATATTGTAAAAGTTGAACGGTTTTGTACCATAGTCCCATGTATTTTGGAAACCATGGTATTGGGTCCATGGTAATGTAGTGATGTAATCCCTCAATGTAATAGCATATATAGGGATTAATAATAAAGAAGGAAGGCAACATTGGATCCATATTTATGTTTATAGTTGTATTTTTGTGATATATATACTTCAAAGAAAGGGGAGGGCTTCACAGTTGAATGTGTGGACACCTGGGTCTATAGCTTAGTGCATAGACTGTCTGTAGCTAAGTGCACAGAAAACCTTCAGTTGTGTGCACAGGTGAAGAACTGTTTGTTGTACCGAATTCTCTATTATAAGAAATAGTTCTTGTAGACATAGTCCCGCATTGGGATGAACCACGGTAAAATATGTGTCTTCATATGTTTTTCTTATTATCTGCACTTTATTTTAGTACTGTGAAGTTTATGGATGTTTATAATATGTTTAAGTGATGAATGTAGTTCTACAAAGTAATATATAAGTGTGAAGTAGTTCATGAATGTGAAGTAGTTTATAAGTATTAAAGCATAAGAAAATATAGAATTTCCACATCACAATATCCCTCAAGGTTGTCGAAACTTGGTTCTGCAAACTCCTGTAGTCACTTCAGGTGAGACTGGGACTTGCTTGTAGGTCATTGCCAAAAGGGTCAGTTATTGAAGGTTTTATTGGTGCGTAATAAAGTAAGAACTTGGGTCAACCCAACCTAAGCCAACAAATGGTTTCGTTGCAATGATTGGGATCTCTTTGAGAGATATGTTTATGTGGCATCCGTCGAAGAAGGAAATTCAAGATTGGGTAGAATAGAAGGAACGAGAATTTCCAGAACAAGAAAATAGAAACCCTCAGCTGTCAAGTAAAAGGTGGTTACAGAAGTATATTCTTGAATAGCAGTATGAAATTTTCTTCGGTTTGTTTCATGTGGAGCTATATGAGTGGATTTCAAGGTTGACTGAGATAAAAAAATGTTTTAAAGGAGACAAACCTAAGGAGTGGACTCCTAAATTGATACAGTGACTCAAGAACACTAACAATAGGATCTCAAGAGCTGTTGATTTTTTGATTAACAGAATCTTGGGAGGATTACTTATTGAGTTCGTGGTAGACTCAACTATGTCCTATGGCAAAGCAGAATATAAATTTTTGAAAGGACCTCGAGGTAAGTATTTGAGATCTTTACAACTTTGGATTAAGATGCTTTTATGTGAAAATGAAGTTCTATGTATGCAATTAGATTATTACTTACTTATATTTGGGAGAAGATTCGAAGAAGAAATTGGAACAACACGAAGTGGAAAAATATATAGAACAGACACTAGGAAGAGATCTTATGGCTAAGATTTGAATACTTTTATATAAATTGACTATAATCCTCTATTGAGTGAGTCTGAAAGTGAAGAAAATCACCCTGAGAACCCTGAAATAAATTTGCAGTATTCATCCTTCCAACATGTAATTTTGTTGAAGCAAGAATCAAGTAGTAATCAGGGTGCTTTTGGGTTTCCCCATCCCCCTATCCCACCTACCTGCCATCCCCCTCCTCTTACAAATACCCCTACCCCACCCCCTTCGCCACCCCCTCCCCCTCTTAGAAGAACTATGACCGATGATATTAAAATACCTATCTTTAAAGGGATTGAATCAGAGGATCTAGAAAAATTTTGGTTCTTATGTGAAGCAATATGGATAGTGAAGTAGATCCATGATGAAACTATAAAGAAAGTGTAGCATGTCAGGCATTCCAAGATAGAGCGTTGACATGGTATATGAAGTAGTCAAGCAATTAGATCATATCATTTGCAAACGTTAAAACAATGTTATGTTGATGGTGCTAGAACTACCAACATGCTAGGGGATCTCCCCGATAAAAATTCCCAACTAGACATTAGACTGTTTTGAGTAGGAGTCCCAGCAGTGTGTCGTAAAGAAATGCTTCTCCTTTGCTAGCACGTAGAGGTAAGTTTGATAACTTTGTCAGAAGAAAGTGTGTGACCTTGCAGCGCGCCAAGTGCGATTCATGGGGGTTCTAACACACAGAGGGGGAAAGGAAGTGAGTCCATTAGAAGCCTGTCATAATATGCAGCCTGAAAGGAGCACACAAGTGGAATGACATCACAAGCTGAGAAGCAGAATAGTCCACAAACCAAAGTGATGGGTTAAACTAACAACAAGTCTGCAACAAGGTTCATACAATTGAATACAAAATAGTTCATACACAAATGCATAAGTTAAGTAACATACATTGTTAAAGCAACCATAATAGTCCAACTACAATAACAAAATATGCATGAAAATTCTTTGTCTCTGTTATATATTAGTAAGTCAAATTTCCATCCATACATACACCATCGATAGCCACTAGCCCCAATAGTGGAACACTACAGTCAACACCTCTTGCTCCTCCAAAGAAATGCACTCACTCTACGTTGTTGACAAGCTAAAGCTTGTAACAGTACTCTCCAAGCCTTCTCCAAGCAATTCCTAGCCAAACGCTTGGCTCCTAAAAGCCTCTTCTATAAGTTATGAGGTTCTATTTATAACAAAGGGTGGGGTGAGCCTTGACATTCCCCTTTGTGACTCTTCGACTACCCTCATGACTCTTCAACTTCTTTACAAATAACTCTTTACATTACATAGTGATTGTTCACATTCCACTAATGACACTTGGAATTTCACTTACAACATGATCACAAATAGTACACATATTCCACAAGTACCCATGTGAGACAAAATAGACTAGAGACAACCTAACAAGACAAAACACTATGACTCTGAGGTTTGGAGAAAGACCAACTCGGGATCATCCACTCAATGCTTCTCGGTCATGTACTAATGCGAATCTTGGTACTTTGTTGTGATATCCCCAAACTGCTTGATGTTTTCTTTCTGAAAACGGACTGTTGCCTCCATAGCATCCATGCATATGGTCTTGGAACCTATGTCTATCTTGTCCTGAAGCATGTGCAACATAGTGTATACCATGATAGAAGCACCAGTGTGCTTTTTCATGTTTGGTGTGCTTAGCTCCAAGTCATCCCTAGTGGCCTCTCACCTTAGATGCTCCATGTACCTATTGATCTCCAACCAGACTTAGTTCTTGTGCTTAGCTTTGGTGACAGAACCTACATCTATCACTCTCTTCCTGAACTGATGGATTTTCTAGCTTATCAACCTGTATTGGCATTTTTTTATATTCCATCACACCTTGCCTTTGTTATTCTTCTTGTTTCTTCTTCTTTTCCCATTCTTTCCTTCTCAGCTCCCATTCTTCCTTCGGTTCATATTCTGCTTGTTGCGATCTCAGTTATGCTACATGCAAACTTTTATCTTCTCTCTTCCTCTACTCTATTGTCTCTATCCTTTGCTTCCTTTTGCTTCTCCTATCTAAGCTTCCTACGTGAAGATATAATATGTTTCCACTCTACAACTTTTTTCTCCCTTTATTATGTCAGCAATTTCCTCTTTCCCTAATCTTGTATTGGATTGTTGCCTTATGCCACTGTTGTTGATCGTGTTGCCATTTTAGTGTTGATTCCTTTTCTATACATAGTTGGGCATCTGCATATATTGGAAAGTAAGATGACACTCTCTCAACTACTTCCCTAGTACTTCTTTTAGTGGTCGCTCTTGAAACAACTCTCCTTGGTGCCATGGTACAATGACTTCTGGAAAGATGCACTTCATGAGTGTGGTACCTATGGGATAGAAAGGACACTAATGACAAGCGAACATTAGATCTTACAAATCTAATTTTACAGCATGATCAAGTAGAAAATAGGGAATCTGATGAGAGAAAATGGGTAATTTTTACTAACAAGGGGTGATTGATTGACTATGGAAACTATGCACTACGTAGTCCCAACAGTCAGTGTGGAAGCTTGATGACTAGAACTACATAATGCACAGTTTAGTATGGGACAAGGTCTGTGAGAGACTACGCATTACACAGTCTCAGTAGCCATGTTGGGAGACTGGCTCTGGAACTGTGTAGTACATAGTTGGAGCTAGCCTAGGATAGCCTCTACGTAATTCCAAAAGCCAAGGTAGAGACCTTGAGCAACCATATTATGCAGTGCATGCAAGTGAATGTGAGATCCTGGCAAGGGAAGCCCAGATTTGTCCATTGGGAGTGTTCAAACAAGAAGATATGAAGGATGATGTAAGGATGAGTGCATATTTGATTAAGTGTAGATGTATGCATGTGAAACAAGTGTAGCAATTGATTAAGCTGAAGGAATATGAAGCATGTGAAGGGAGTTTCTGCAGCGGTAACCATTGGTGAAAAAATGGGAAAACTCATCTGCACTTGAGAAAGGCAATCTATAACTTGAAACAACACTTGTACAAGTTAAAACAAGTTAAAGCACCAACAATCATTCAACAAAATGAGTGAAACAACACTCACATAACCTAAACAAACCAAAGCGATAGAAAAAGCAACAAAAGGCGATAAAAGAAAAACTCACCCCGAAAAGTGATGACAATGTTCTAAAGGCTCCTTGATCTCTTGGGGAAGCTAGAGCTTGATGATCGAATGTATAAGTGAGCTTTAGAGGCATCCATTACATAAATTTTAGCAAAATGGAGTTCATGACGCATATGCTTGAGATCAAGGAAAACAATGACACTTGGCAGAAACTTCTAAAGATGGCATAATGTCACGTTCAGGAAACTAATAATATATCCCTATTTCCTAGAGATGCTTTTACTCTTAGCTTCTTTCTTTTTGGGAAAAATACCATGAATTTCTTGGAAATATTACTTACTTTTGGGAAGGAAAGGGGAACTCTCTGGTTCATGCACTGAGCAGTTTTTGAGCACAATAGTTTATGCACATTTTCTGGGTTGAGTGGCTTTGGGTTGCCTCTTAGGCTCTTCGCAATTTCCTAGTTGAAAACAGGCTGTCAGTTGGGTCTGCGCAATTCTACATCTGAAGGCTCACTATTGGGCTGCACTGTGTAATTCCTGAGAGAAAGGTGTTTTTTCCTCTAGGACTACACAGTTTTCCAAGGCAATGCAAGAACCAGATGCAACCAAGTCACGGGGGGTTAACTTGTGCTTAGACAACAAAGAAAGTAAGTGAACACAAGCTATAAAATGAAAGATAAATTCAAATGAAAACACAAGTACTTGGGTAGTGCAAGACAATTTGTTGAGATTTAAGGATGGAGGCTCCAAAATGAAGCGAAGGAAAAATTTTAGAGGGTGGTTGTAGCCACTACAAAATTGATGACACATTGGTAGAACTTCAGCTCTCTGTATGGACCTTGTCTCGTGTAAAGTGAGTCTAACTCCTCTGGAGGTATTGTTTGATTCTTTGATTATCATGGCTTCCTCACTAGCTTGAGTTAAAGATATAGTCCCTTCCATTCTCTTGATCAATCAACACATATACCAGGCCAAGTCAACTGAGTTGTTTTGATTGGGGATGAGGGGTATATTGATGCACAAGTAATATAGATTGTCAGATTTTTAGTTTGATCTTTGGTGTTGCTCCACTACTAACAGGCCTAGACAGTACCCCAACTGAGTCACTTCAGGAACACAAGCATCGCTTCACTACTAGCAAGATTGGATAGTGTCCCAACAGAATTACCTTATTTACCTCTCTACGTAGGAATCTTTTCTCTTCTTTCACCTTATTTTTTTATTTTATTTTTTATTTTTTTGTCCCTTCAAATAAGTACGTTATATTACCTTTGAAATACTTATTAAGGTTTCCCCCCTCACCTTACTCTACTTGACTGAGTTGAGAAGGATTAATCGATCATAGTAAAACCGATTAGAGTAGGTAGTAGTAGTTAAAAGTGCAAGTGTTGTGTTTTCACCAGGACTCACTCTGAACAGAACATATTTTCCATTAGGGTATCATCGACTGAAGAATGCAAGCTCTTCATAAAGAGAGGGGATAATAGATAAACAAATGTTGATATTTGTACAAGTCCTCTTATACTTCACCCTACTTGTCTCAAGAGAAAAAAACAGTTTCATGTGAAGCTAATCCTACGGGTGCTTAAAAATAAAACAATGAAACAAGCAAAAGACAAAAGTAAAGAAAGGAAAGTGAGTAAGCAAATCCAAACATGAATGCAAAGAAAAAAAGAAAGAAAAGCAAACAAGAAAGCAAATGCTACTCCTCCTCCTAAGATAAATAGTGCATGGGCCTACTCACGTGAAGTGATACTTCCAATGTAGCCACTAGCACATTGGTTGACACATGTTGGTGAAGGCATGGTCGAAAAGAAAGATATTCAATTAGACCAGCAAGCAAGAAAGATAAAACAATGAAGGCCAACATGCTCGAAGTTTAAATGCATCTATAGAAAAGAACAGAGTAAAAGCACAAGACAAACACTCTGCAGATGTACCATGGTGAAGCATCGCACTGTGCGTAGATGACAAACATGCACACTCTTTTGATCTAGACAAACGAGAAAACATGAAAAAAGAAGAAAAATTTTGCTTAGCAACATGAATTGATACATATGACTCCTCCAATTCATGAGCGATAAGATCATGTGATTTTGGTGGAGGAAGTGAAATCTGTGGATCGGATTGGTTTTCAATGCAAACATGAGAGTGATGAGGAGCCTAAGGTGTTTCAACAGATTTATGATTGGGAGTAGAAATGACCTCAAAACTATGAGAATTTGACATAACCATCAACTCGGGCTAAAATGTCTTGACATCTTGAGGGGTTTTCACTTCATTAGTGGGTATATCATCAAAGACCAGTTTCTTAGAAAGATCAACAGCAAGTGAATCCACACCATGATCAAATAAGTGAGTGAAGAGATCATGATAGCCATGATCAAAAAAATTGAGATGTACATCGACATCCTCATGATTTGACGAATCGTACAGAGGGGTTGATGAGAAACAAAAAATTTCACCCTATGAATTTCCAGAAAGAAAATGCGATATATTGGGTGGATTCAAAAAGAAATATGTGTCCTCTCCACAATCAAATGATGAATTGACATCTTGTGTGTTCTATGAATGGTCGGAAGTAGAAACATACATGAATGAATTTTCACAAGAGAAAACAAAAATGGAAGAATCACAAAACATGTTAGGAAAAAGAGGATGATGTGTGGACAAAAGGAGGTCATCCTTCACCACAGATTCTTCTTCATATTTCCACACATACTCATCAAAATTGAAAGTGCAATTTGGCTTCTCAACACCAACTTTGTCGACAACTTGATCCTCATGAACAAAAGAGGTGGAGTTCAGAATGGGTGAACACAACATAGTCTAGTCCAAAGGATCAAAGGAACTAGAGGATGGAGGTTTAGAAGACAAGACCATGTGACAGCCATCAAGGTTGCAGTCCAAATCTGCACATATGTTCAGAGTAGCTGGGGTGGGAGGATTTGACAGTTTAGTAGATGGGTTCGCAACTTCTCCCACATCATCCTGTGGAGCTAGAGTTGTTTCATGAGGAGAGGACAGAGGGTCACTTGTGACAGCAACCTTGTTCATCTTAGATTTGGAAGCTCTAACACTGAGGTATGCTAGGAGGGGTTTGAATGATTCCAACTCATGTGGATTTTTAGATATGTGAAGAAGATACTAAAATATTTCTTTGAGAAATTTCCAATCAATTTCACCTTCAGGGATTTAAAAAGCAAGATTACAGAAGTTGTCCCAAAAATTTTCAATAGATTCATCCGGTGGTTTCTGTAATTCCGGGAATTTTTTGTTGAGTTCTTTATGGTCATAACGATAGAAAGCATAGATTAACTCTTTGATCATGTGATCATAAGAGTGAATAAAGGCTACGGGAAATGTGTGACACCATTAATCAACATGCCTAACGAATATGTAAGAGAACAACCCACAAGCAATGTCATCCAAGGAGACCTCATTCATCTCGCAGAAGCCTAAGAAGGCAACTCTGTGTCTTAACAAGGTTTCTTCACCTTCACCATCATACTTGATTCGTGACAAGTTAGCTATGACATCCTCCAACACTTTGAAGTCACGTGCATGGGAAAAACATGTCGGAGATGAGATTGTAATGTAAGTAATGGATAGTGTGCAAAGATTCAAAAAAAACTTTGAGGGCTCAGCATATCATATGGCCCTCCTTCTAGCACCAGAAATGTTGATGGTGCTAGACCCGCCAACATATCAGGGGATCTCCCTAGTAAGAAGTCCCAACTAGACCTTAGACCGTTTGGAGTAGGAGTCCCAGCATGGGGTAGTAAAGTAATGGCTTGACTGTAGTAGCCCGTAGAGGTAAGTTTGATAACTTTGTCAGAAGAGAGTGTGTGACCTTGCAGCGAGTCAAGTAACATCCATGGGGGTTCTAACACACTGAGGGGAAAAAGAAGTATGTCCCTTAGAAGCCTCTAATAGTACACAACATGAAAGGAACGCATGAGTGGAATGACATCACAATATGAAAAGAGGAATAGTCCACAAACCAAAGTCACTAGTTAAATAAACAACACGTTTGCAACAAGATTCATACAATTGCATATAAAATAGTTCATACAAAAAATCATATGTTAAATAACATTTATTATTAAAGCAACCAGAATAGTCCAACTACAATAAGAACATATGCACGAAAACATGTTGGCTCTATTATATATTATTAAGTGAAAGTAACATCCATACATACACCATTGACAACCACTAGCCCCAATAGTGGAACATTACATTCAAAATTGCCTGCTCCTCCAAAGAGATGTACTCTCTCTATGTTGTGGAGAAGCCAAGGCTCGTCACAATACTCTTCAAGCCATCTCTAGGGAATGTTTAGCCAAAATCTTGGCTCCCAAAAGCCTCTTCTATGAGTTATGAGGTTCTATTTATAACAAAGGGCGGGGTGACCCTTAACATTCCCCTTTGTGACTCTTCAACTACTGTCATGACCCTTCAACTTCTTTACAAATAACTCTTTACATTACATAGTGATTGTTCACATTCCTTTAATGACACTTGGAATTTCACTTACAACACGATCACAAATAATACACATTTTCCACATGTACCAATGTGAGACAAAATAGGTTAGAGACAACATAATAAGATTAAAAAATATGACTCCTAGGTTTGGGGAAAGACCAGCTCAGTAACATCCACTTGATGCTTCTCGAGCATGTATTGATCCCAAGCTTGATACAGTGTTGTGATGTCCCCAAACTACTTAATGTTGTCTTGCTGAAAGAAGACTCTTGCCTCCATAGCAACAGGGCATATGGTCTTGGAACCTATGTTTGTCTCATCCTGATGCATGTGCAACATGGTGTAGACCATGACAAAACTACCAGTGTGCTTCTATATGTTTGGTGTGCTCAACTCCAAGTCATCTTTGGTGGCCTCTCGCCTTAACTGATCCATGTACATGTTGATATCCAACCAAACTTGGTTCTTGCGATTAGCTTCAGTGATGGAACTTGCATCTGTCACTCTCTTCCTCAGCTACTGGATTTTCCAGCTTAACCTATATTAGCATTGTTTGCTATGTCATTGGGCCTTGCCTTTGTTATTCTTCCTATTTCTACTTCTTTTCTTGTTATTTCCTTGCTACTACCGTTCTTCCTTCGGTTGTTGTTCTGCTTATTGTGATCTTAGGTTTTTCTACCTGCAAGCTTTGAAATTCTCTCTTACTCAGTTTTGTTGTCTATGTCCTCTGATTCCTTTTGCTTCTACTGTCAAAGTTACCTGCATGAAGATTGCATTCACTTCTACTCTACATATTTTTTCTCCCTTTATTATGTCAAAAATTTCCTCTTTCCCTGATCATGTACTGGATTTTTGCCTTCTACTACTGCTATTGGTCTTGTTGCCATGTTAGTGTTGATTACTTTTATGTACACAGTTGGGAATCTACATATATTGGAAATCGATGCTTGCTCAACTATGTCCCTAGTACTACTTTTAGTGGTCGGTCTTGAAACAACTCTCCTTGATGCCATGGTACAATGACTGCTTGAGAGAAGCACTTCATGATTTTGGTATCTACAGGACAAAAAGGACACTCATGGAAAGGAAAAATTAGCTCTTACAAATCTAATTTATAGCATGATCAAGTAGCAACCAGGGCATCTAATGCGAGGAAATGCACAGTATTGACTGAAACTGATAAGGGGTGATTGAATGACTATGAGAACTTTGCACTATGTAGTCCCAGTAGAAAGTGTGGAAGCTTGATGACTGGAACTACACAATGCACAATTCAGTCTGGGAAAGGGCCTACAAGAGACTATGCATTACACAGTATCAATGACCAAGCTAGGAGACTAGCTCTTAGAAATACACAATGCACAGTTGGAGCCAGCCTAGGATAACCTTTGTGCAATTCCAGAAGCCAAGGCAAAGGCCTTGAGCTGCCATATTGTGTAGCCCATGCAAGTGAATGTGAGATTCAGGTGGGGGGGGGGCCAGATCTGTCCATGGGGAGTGTGCAAACAAGAATATTTGAAGGATGACGTAAGGATGAGTGCATATCTGACTAAATGTAGATGTACGCATGTGAAAAAAATGTAGCAATCGAGTAAGATAAAAGAACATGAAGCATGTGAAGGGAGTCGCTATAACGGCGACCATTGGTGGAAAAATAGGAAAACTCATGCGAAACTTGAGAAAGGCAACATATAACTTGAAACAACACTTCTACAAGTTAAAACACTAGTGGTCGTTCAAAAAAATGAGCGAAACAACACTCTCACAAGCTAAACAAACCAAAGCGACAAAAAAAGTAGCAAAAGGAGATAAAAGCAAAACTCACCCCGAAAAGTGATGACAATGCTCCAAAGGCTCCTTGATCTCCTAGGGAAGCTAGAGCTTGATGATCAAATATATAAGTGAGCTCTAGAGGCATCCATTATATAGATTTGAGCGAAATGTAGTTCATGACACCTATGCTTTAGATCAAGGACAACAAGACACTTGGAAAAAACTTCTAAAGATGGGAATGTGTCACATTTGGGAAACTAATAATAGATATTTACTTACAAGGGATGTTTTTCCTCTTATCTTCTTGCTTTTCAAGAAAACTACCATGCACTACGTGGAAATATTGTATAGTTCTAGGAAGGATCAGTCAACTCTCTGGTTCATGCACTGAGCAGTTTCTGAGCACAATAGGTTCTATGCAATTTCTGGACTGAGTGGCTCTGGGTTGCCTCTCAGGCTTTGTACAATTCTGGACTTGAAGGGTCATTGTTGGGCTACATTATGCAATTCCTAAGAGAAAGGTTGGCTACCCTCTAGGACTATGTAGTTTGCTAAGGTGGTGCAAGAACCGGATGCAACCAAATGACGGGGGGTCAGCTTGTGGTTAGATAATAAAGCAAGTAAGCAATCACAAGTTGTAAGGTGAAAGATAAATTCAAATGAAAACACAAGTACCTGGGAAGTGCAAGACAAGCTGCTGAGATTTAAGGATGGAGGCTCCAAAATGAAGCAAAGGAAAATTTTTGGAGGGTGGTTTTATCTGCTAAAACATGATGTTAAAAAAATTTAAGAAGTCGAAGTCTGAGTCACAGTGTATCAATGAATTAAAAGAAATCAAACAAAATCCTAGTGAGTATGTTTGGTAATTTGATCAAACATTTAAGATATTATTGGATCAAGTAAGCTTCAAAATAGCTCTACAATAGCATAAAGAATGGTTTATAGTTGCGCTGCTTCCACATATATGATTTCCTTTGTCACAACAAAAGAGAGAATCTCAAGCCGGAGATTTAGAACTTCCGATGAAATTAGAAGATTCACCTATAAGGATACCAATGCAGGTATGCAGCAGATCCAAAGTCAGCTAGCAAACTTGACTCTATAGATACAAGGTATGAAGAAAAGTAAGGAAGGCGGAGAAGAAGTGTGGTGTATAAAGTGTAAATTAGAAGGCCATTATCAAAGTGTGGTGTATAAAGTGTAAATCAGAAGGCCATTATCAAGAGAAATGCCCTCCCTTCAGAAACTACATGGCTAGTGGAGCACCAAATCCTTTGAATCTTGAATCCAGCTTATGGTGTGAGACATGTAAAACTAAAGGTGAACATCGTGTAGAATATGTCTACCTATTGCAGAAGTATGTCCAAACTCAAAGAAATTTATATTGCAAATTCTACAAATCAGTAGGGCATGATGAAAACAATTGTTGAGCTTATGAACTGATGATGGAGCGAAGAATTTATGCCTCTAGAATGCAAGCTGAATAACACGGACAATGCAGTGGTTGAGGCAGGTAGCAAGAAAGACATCGAGGTGGTAGAGCTGGTCGAGGTCAAGGATAGATTATTTGCTATAACTTCAGCCAGGCACATCACTTTGAAAGAGATTATCAGAATCCTACTATGACATGTAAGTATTGAAAATCATTTGATCACGTAATTGAGGAGTTTTTGGTACTTATGGAAAAAATTCAAGAAAAAGAAAAATCAATAGCCGACATAGAACATTCAAATGATGAATGTGGAACCAAGGACCGATGAACCTCGCATTAATATTATAACAAGGAGTTGAGTTGCAACTGGAAATGAATCTAAAGAAGATGAAAAGAAGGAAGTTGAATTATATGGGTTAGAAAGACTATGGAAAAATACCTTTTGTTTGATATTCAAAAGGAAATGGAAGTATTTATGGAAGCAAAGCAAAGCTTTATGGATGTAGTAGCTTCGACATCTAACACACAGCTAAATCAGCAGAATAGTTGTGGTGTATCATCTTTAACACAAGACCAAGCTTTGACAATACAAGAACATGATGCAGCATATAAGGTAGATATTTTAAAATATTTTCTTCATACTTGTATGAAATTGTTGTGAGATCAAAGAGCTGTAGAAGGAATTCAAGAATTGATAAATTCTTGCGCATCTAAATAAGTAACATAGAGTGAGATGTGTGAAGTTAACAATTTACATAGATACAAAAGAACTGGAAAGGAAATGAGGCTTAGTGCACAAATAGGAGAATATGACATGGACCAATTTATTTTAGATATGGGATCTAAAGCTAATGTCTTGATAAATCAAACATGGGAGTTAATGGGTAAACCAAAGTTGCAATGGTCACCTATTCAGCTAAGAATGGTGAATCAACAAAATATTTTTCCTCTAGGAAGATTATTAGGCATTACAGTGAATATTGAAGGGGCACACACTACTAGTGATTTTGAAGTAATAGAAATTGTGGATGATAGTAACCCCTATCCTGCATTACTTGGACTAGATTGGGAATTTTCCAACATGGCTATAATCAACTTAAAGAAGAGGAAAATGATATTTGAAAGCAACAATATGAAAGTGATCATTCCCTTGGATCCATTAGAAGGAGCAAGGTATACCGAACCAGTTAAAAAGGAGTACAACGTAGTTGATATAGATAACATCTATCAGATGACAACAAAAGAACAAGACTGTGTTAACCCTACTGAAAGCAAGTTGAGTTGGGAGAATGGCAGTTTGTGTGCTTCAAATTCATAAGAACAATTGGAAAATTGGCAGAATAGGTTACATGAAGTGTCTATGAGGCGATGTAAAAAACCAGTTTGCTATATGACAATTGAGGTATGTGAATTACCTTTTTATGATGCTTTGGGTGATATAAGATTTTTTCTTGAATAATATGAAGAGAAAGTACTTGAGTGTCAAACATTGTAAGCTCTGGGTATAGCCCTAAGAGCTACTCCTACTAGATGGTGGGGTACACATAAGAAGAATATAGGAACATGGCAAGAATGTTAAAGGTTGATATGGATAAGGTTTGGTCAAGTAGAAATAGAGTTGGAAGACAAATATGATGGTCAAATTGATCCCAGAGAGCACATCCAGCTCTGCATGAAAGCATGGAAGGAGATTCCATGAGAAGAATGGGTGCATCGGTTCATCCATACATTTGTGAGACAATTACTCAAAATAGGTACCTAGAAACAGAACTTCAACATGGTACTATGAACTAAGTAGAGAAGGTTGATGGGTTTATATTGACATTTAGCTTTGAAGATGATTGCCCATATATAGATTCATCCCTTCATATAGCTAAAAATAATATTTTTGAGAATGAAATTCCACTCACTTAGCAGCCTGATTGGGTTGTGCAGCTATAGAATGTACTGGAATGCTACAACATCATTGCAGAAGAAAATGAAAACCCTTGAAATATTGACATAGCATAATCTAAAGGCTACTGTGAAGTGAATGTACCTAAGTTAGAAATGTTTGATATAACAAAGCAACTGATAAAAAAGAAGGTGAATATAGGATCAAAGGAATCGCCAAAGTTTGCAACAATAGGAGATTATTGGGATGAAGAAACAATCATCAAAGTGATAGGTCTTCTGCATGAATATTAGGAGTTATTTTCCACTAATTTTTCAGATATGAAGGGCATTGTAGGAGATTTAGGAGTTATGAATATTCCTCTAAAGCCTGATGCGAAGCTAGTTAAGAAAAGACCTTATAGACTGAATCCAAAGTAAAAATTAAAAGTGAAGAAAGGAATTTAAAAATTGATAGCACCTGGAATCATTTAACCTATGGAAGAATCAGAGTGGGTAAGTCCTATGGCGATACAAGAGAAGAAAACACAAGGAGATCATGATTTGTGTTGACTTAAGGAAGTTAAATGATGCATGTCTACATGACCCATTCCCTACTTTCATTGATGAAGTATTGGACAATATACAAGGTCAGGAAGCCTATTCATTTACAGATGGATTTTCAAGATACCATCAAATTAGAATTTCACAAGAGGATTGAAATAAGACCACCTTCGCTAAAGAATGGGATTCATATCAATATATAGTGATGCCTTTTGGACTGAAGAATGCCCTGCCATATTTTCAAGAGTGGTGGTTGCAGTTTTTAAAGAATATGTTCTATATTTTTTAGAAGTATACTTCAATGATTGGACAATATTTGGGTTGTTGAAAAAATATGTTGCGAACTTAAGACTGAAGCTCAACACATGCAGGAAATATCTGATTTCTCTGAATATCAAAAAGTGCATATTTTGTGTACTTTTTGGTATATTGTTGGGACATATTGTTTGCAAGCAAGGAATGATGGTGGATCCTATGAAGATTGTTATTATTGTGAATTTATCTCCACCAAAGACGGTGAGATAGCTTCGCACCACATTGGGACATATAGGATAATACAAAAAAATTATCAAAGGATATGCACAGATCGCTGGGCCTATGGAAAAATTGTTGAAGAAAGATGTAACATTCCTATGGAACGAAGAGTGTCAAAAGAGCCTGATCCAGATTTAAACAGGAACACAAAAAATTATAGATATAACCATAAATACAAAGATGCAGTAGAAATAACACTTGATTTCATTAATATCAAATATTGAATTATGCTTACAAACAGAATGAAAATAAGACTAGCTCGTGTGATGGTAGCTTATCTATGAGAAGAGATGTGGTAGCTACATGCCTTTGAACTGTGTTGTAATGAGGCTCAAGGGATTTTTTATTATTGAACAATAAGAGAAAAACCCTAAACAACCAACACCCTAACCCGAGGAGATGTAACTCCAAGAGTTTATGGGCCCCATTGGGGTGAGTTGGACAACCAACTTCCCGGGGTCGCGACTTGGTCATATTATCTCCATTTGATGCGCATGATAAACCGTTGGAAAGATATCTCCGAGGAATACAACATAAAATATGATTCTAGATACATATTTACTGGCGGTAGATTACCAAAAAAAACGTTGTTTAGGGCCTCAAAACAGTTCCAGAAGTTTAGGACCCAAAAAACTGCTAAAAATAGTAAACTGTGCTACAATTAAGGAAACTAAAAAATTGAAAGAAACAATGGTGGGTGTCCAAGTGGAATTGGCAGGTGGCCACCAATATCCACCTGGATCATTCATCCCCCCTTAGGAAGCAGTGGTCCCCATTGCATTGAGTTCCTCCATGAGATGAGGAAACATCTGTTGAACTTGGTCCCTGGTGAGCCACTTGCCCTAATGAAGGAGTTGGCATGCTTTGACAACTCGATATAGTTGGCTCTTTTGCTAGTGAGTGTTCTTGATCTGTGTGTCCATGATTGAATCAATTGTGGCTTGCTCCATGCAATTTGGATTTAACTCTGTAGGTGTGAGTTGTTCTGCAATATTTGATGTGTCCAGCAATTGTGGGAAGTATGGTCGAAGGTGGTCCACATTGAACACTGGGTGAAGGCCAAGGAATGGGGGAATGTTGAGCTCAAATGCATTGTCACCCACAGCCTTAGTAATGGTGTAAGTACAATATTGGATTGGTTTGAGTTTATGATAGGCTTCAGTAAGGCATTCCTTCTACAAATGCTACCAAACTTTTTCGCCCGCCTGAAACTTGTGTGGCACCCGATGTTGATTATGTCACTGCTTGTACTTGGCATTTGATTTCTCCAAATTTCCATGGACCTATTGGCAGATATTTTGGATGTGCTCAATGAAGTTTTTTACCTTATTGGTTTTTGACTGGACATGAGCCGAATCTACTTGAGTAGCTGTAAACGGTATGACCACATCAATGGGACATAGTGCCTAGAATCCGAAGCCCACCTAAAAAGGGTTATGGTCAGTCGAGCTATGGAGAGCCAAGTTATAGTTGTGCTAGACATAGGGAAGGTTCTCATCCCATGTGCATGGATGCTTTGAGTTGTACATGGGCATAATGTGTACGATCATCTTGTTGACGACCTCTGTCTAGCTATCGGTTTGGGGATGGAAAGTTGTGGTCTTAGTGAGCTTAGTGTCTAGCATCGACCAGATACTGGACTAAAATGTACTGAGGAACTTGCTGTCTCGATTTGAGATGATAGACTATCGGATCCCAAAGTGTACGCACACTTGTTCAAAGAAGAGTTTAGCAGTGGTTTTTGTTGTGATATTCTTCTTATAGGCTGTTAGAATGGCCATATTTGAGAATCTGTTGATGACAACAAAAACACAGTCATTTCCATGCTTAGTAGAAGGAAGGCCTGACATGTAATCAATGGAGATGGATTCCCAAGGTCGACTAGGGGTAGGCAAAAAAGTATAGATGACTTGCTTCTTGATGGTCGGTTTGGCAATTGCGCAGGAAGTGCAGGATCTGATGTACTTCCCGACATCTTGTCAAAGATTCGGCCAGTAGAAATACTTTTGCAGTACTGCCACTATTTTCTCAACCCAAAAATTCCCTATGGCTCGATTGTAGTGCACTTCCCAAATCATCTTGGATTGCTCGCTTGAAGAAACACAAAGATACCTTAGGTGGCATAACAGGGCATCCTAGAGTTGAAAATCTGGAACTTGTTGACCCTCCAAGAGCATCTAGTATGTGTGGCTAAACTCTGGGTCGATTTTGTAGAGAAGTGGCCAATCAGAAGTCTCATGCCCACAAGAGTTGAGCACGGTGGTTAATTCCATGATGGGTGGCTGGTTGAGGGAGTTTGCAACATTATTGGTTCTAAACTTCTTATACTTGATATTCAAATGGAACTGTTACAGGTATGTGGACCACATTTTATGGCGATCATTCTGAAACTTCCCTCACATCTGTATGAACTGCAAGGGTTGGTGGTCTATGCGGATGACCGTTTCCTTCCCCAAAATGTAATGCTTCCATTGTCGGCAAGCCTGCACAATGGAATACATCTCTTTGTCATAAGTGGGATATTTCTAGACTGTGTCTAAAAGTTTCTCACTGTGATATGCCACTGTATGCCCCTGTTGAATAAAGACTACCCTAACAGCATAGTCAAAGGCATCTATCTCGATCTCAAATGGTTGTTGCAATTCAGGAAAAGTGAGCTCTGGTGCAGAGCAAAGGTGATGTTTCAACTCTGTGAATGCCTTCTGTCGAGATTCAGACCAAAAGAGTTTTACTTTCACTCCTCCCTTGGTGACTTGACTTAAGGGCCAAGTGATATGAGAGAATCCCAACAGAAAACTGTGGTAGAAATTGGCAAGACCCAGAAAGCTATGGAGCTCTGTTAGAGTGGTTGGGGATGGCCAATCCCGAATGACTTGGATCTTGGATGGATCCACATGAACCCCTCGTTCATCAATAATGTATCCCAGATACTAAACCTAGGTCATGCCAAAAGTGCATTTCTCCAAATTGGCACACAGCTTGTGTTACTGTAGTTTTTGGAGAACCTGTCGAATGTGGTGGAGGTGCTCTTCCCAACTCTGGCTGAAGAGCAAGATTTCATCCAAGTATACCACTACAAATTAGTTGGTGAATGGCTGCAAGATGTCATCCATCAGCCTCATGAAGGTCGCAGGAGCATTCATCAACCCAAAAGGCATAACCAACCATTCGAAAAGGCCCTCCTTGGCTTTGAAGGCAGTCTTCCACACATCGAAGGGTTTGATTGGTTCCAGGTGATAGCTGGACTTCAAGTTGATCTTATTCAAATATTTCCCCCCTTCAGTTGGTTAAGAAGGTCATCAATTCGTGGGATCGGGTACCTATTCTAGACAGTGATCTTGTTCAACACCCGATAGTCAATACAGAGTCTCCAAGTCCCATCCTTCTTCTGTACCAACACAATCAGGCTCCCACAGGGCGATGAACTCATACAGATGTGACCATTCGGCAACAGCTCCTGAATTTGCCTCTTGATTTCGTCATTCTCCAGAATGGAGCATCGATAGATTGATCCATTGGGCAACGACGCACCTGGGGTCAGATCAATGTAGTGCTTGACTTGACCGTGCAGAGGCACCCCTATGGGGGAAGTGAAGATGTCCTTGTACTCCTCCATGACCTTGCCCATCTATTGTTGCTGTGTGGAGGGGCCTTGTCTGGAGGTTATGGCCATCATCTTCTTCTTTCCCTAAGGGCGTATCATCAGGAGAAAAAATTTCTCAGTTTTGGAAATGAGCTTACTGCATTGTTTTGCAGTAACCAAAGAGATGGTGGTAGGCAGTGCTACCTTCAGTATCCTATACAACTTATTTCCCAAAGCAAAAATAACAGCATGAGGCCTCGACTCATACACATCATGTCGCTTCCATAAGTATGGTTGGCCTAATAATACATCACAAATATCAAGAGGAGCAACATCACATAATACCTCATCCGTGAAGGGCTTGATGTTGTATGGAAGGCGACATTGCTAGCTCACGCAAAGATCCCATCCTTGGTGAATCCACCCGATGGTGTACGGTTGTGGATGTGTTGTGGTTGGTAAGCCCAGCCGCTTCATGACCTCTGCCGAAATGAGGTTCTTTTGGCTCTCGGTGTTGAGAATGAATTGTAGTGGGGAACCCTTTACCCACTTCTAGGAGTGGAAGAGGCGCTCCTCCTCCTTTGGGTCTTCGGGTTCCTCCTTTTGGATCTTCGTGGTAGCAACTGTGGCGTTGGGCTCTGCATTGATAATTCGCTTCCCTTTGTCATTCCCCTTGTCAAGTTCTGACTAAGAGTCATAGCATGCATCTGATTCCGAAGCCTTTAGCTCAGGCACTAGTGACTGCTTGGCCCAACACTCACTTGTGTTGTGAGTGGAGATCTTATGGAACTCACACCACTTTCCCATGTCCTTCTTTGTCTTCACGGCATTGTTCTTTTCTTGCGAATTTGGCAGGTTATCCTCAGTCGCCCCACCTTGGCTTTTTCCTTTGTTCTCTAGTTTGGGGGCACCTTTCCCTTGCTTCGGATTCACAGATCCAAAGTCTTGCTTCTTTTGTTTAAACTTTTGTTCGATCTTGACCGCATATCGATATGCCATGCAGAGCAAGGAGATGTCCAAGAATTCCATCGTCCTAGATGTAGCTATGTAGGTAGCTGAGTTACTTGAGAACCAAATGCTTCTCAGAATGCTTGATACCCAACTTTGTGCAAAGGGTATGAAAAACATTGGTAAACTCTGGCACATCCTGGTCCCTTCCCTATTGCAGCGTTGTCCACTTTATGTATTTGTCGTCGTAGCTCCTGATAGGGTAGTACTGCTCCTTGATGGCATCCCAGAATGAGTTCCAAGTGGGTGTGGCTGAAAAATAATGAGTTCGTACTTTCATCCTTTTGCTCACAGTAGGTTTCCTACCAATCCTTGACGTGGGGGGCTACTTTCAGAAGTGCAAAGGTGATATTTTCCCAGTTGGAAAAATCATGAACGGGAAAATATCCTTCTAGTAGATTTAACCATTTATCTACAACATCTGCATCTATCTGACCCTAAAATATGGAAATTTCAAAGTTAACTTGTAATTTAAAGGGTGTGGCACTTCTAGAGTAGCTGTCAAAGTAGATGCATCGCCCATGGGTAGTGCTAAAAGATCTAGGTAAAGTTGTCCATCATCGCGTTCCTTTTTCGCTTGAGGGATTCCACAAGAAATATTTTGATAGGATCTCCTACCCCCTCGTATTTCTTTTCATCCACCATGGGAGGTCATCGGTATTTGTGAGGTTTGTCTTGCAAAGGTTCGACTAGTTCAAGCCCTAACTCCTTATATTCCAACCTTGTTGGGGACATGCAAAGAAAAACAGAGAAAGAGCAGACTGCTTTGATACCACTGATTCAGATTTAAACTAGAATGCAAAAAATTAAAGATATAACCATAAATATAAAGATGTAGTAGAAATACCACCTCATTTCATTAATATCAAATACTGAAATATGCTTACAAACAGAATGAAAATAAGACTAGCTCGGGCGATGGTAGCTTATCTCTGAGAAGAGATGTGGTGGCTACATGCCTCTGAACTGCGTTGCAATGAAGCTCAAGGGTCTTTTTATTATTTAATAATAAGAGCAAAACCCTAAACAACGTAAACCCTAACCCAAGGAGATGTAACACCAAGAGTTTATGGGACCCGTTGGGGTGAGTTGGACAGCCAACTTCCTGGGGTTGCGATTTGGTCATATTATTTCCATTTGACGCACATGATAACTCATTGGAAAGATCTTTCCAAGGAATATGATAGAAAAGATGATTTTAGATAATAAAAAATCATTGGTGGTAGATTGCTAAGAAACATCGTTTAGGGCCTCAAAACGGATCCAAAAGTTTAGTATAGGATCTAATGCCTCCTTCCTTCTCCTATTGTGTCATATTTGTACATCCTTTAATCATATCCCAAGTTGTTCTTAAGGGGGGATGTTAGGATATTCTGACACAAAGGAAATAGTTAAGTATAACTTAGTCTAGTGTATAGTTAGGTAAAGTGTGTTTCTTTACTATGTACTTTTGTAACTTACAATCTGATGGTCACAATATGTTCTAGACATGAAGTGATTCGACAGTTCATTCTCTCCTTGGTATTATCGACACTTGCTCCGTGGCTTGACACCCAATTGGTCCATGATCTCTATTTAAAGAGCATGGAGGGTCATTTGTAGGGTGTCCGTTCATGATAGAATCTTATGTAAATTTTATTTCTTTTATTAACAAATTGCTTGAAGTGGCCATGTTGGCTCAGGTCGTGGATTGTTTCCCTCTTTGAGGGTTTTAACCACGTTGAGAATATTGGTGTATTGATCTATGATCTGTTTTTGATAAGTGTCATTTAATGTTCTATGTAAGGAACTTACCCTATAAATTCCTACATGGTATTAGAGTTATTTCAGGGCCGCATCCGTTGGTGATCGAAATCGGAAGCTGGTATAACTGCATCCCACTGTTGTTTCCTAGATCTATTGTTTCTGTCCACTTTCAGGCTAAGAGGACTACTCTATTGTGTTAGGAGCATCTGTTCCAGTGAGGAAACCCTTCCATTTCACGTGAAAATGTTTCTAGTACCCCTAGCTACGTCATTTTTAAGATCTGGAGGTATACAGTCTTTATTTACAGTTTTAGTTATTCATCTCTTTGTTTATTTTGGTTTATTTAGCTCTCTATTTTTTTAATTACCAGATCTATACCTTTCATTTTTGTGTATGTTCTTTGCCCTACAACTATGTACGATCTAGGCAAATCAGAAACAAAAAGGAAGGATTTTTCTCATGTTTATGCTCTTTTCCGCTCTGCCTTAGTGTGATCTCGGAAAATCAGAAACATTGAGGAAAATATTTAGGTTCTAGCGAAAGCTAACTTCAAGCCATAAGGTTTGGTTTTTTTGTATGTCCGTATTGGGTTGTGTGATTTTTTGTTTTGTAAGCAAAAATAGCTTTTTCAAGTAAACATGCACCCCAAAGCTTCAGAGAAAAAAAGAAAAAGAAAAGGAAAAAAACACTTTCCTCTTTTCCAAAAATTACTAATCTTTTAATCTAGCTCACTTGGTACAAAGTTACTTTATGGGAATAGAGGTCTTGAGTTCAAGTCTTTTTTTTGTTGAGTTACTTTTTCAAAAAGCACATGTAACTTATGTTTTAAAGTTACTTTATGTAAAATTGTTCTCATCCATTATAAAAAGTGAGTCACTTATAATTCTAAAGTCTCTTTATTTTTTATTTAAGTTACAATTTAGTGGGTAGCTCATAAAGTACCATTGTAAAAGTGACTTTCACTTATTTATAAAAGTGGGTCACATAATTTTCTTTTTTAAGTGAGCTAATTAGATTAAGTTTGGAAAGGGATGGGGCGGAGGGGGCATGGGCTGGGTTTAAATATAATATTATCGTTCACTTCCGC
Source organism: Pinus taeda (assembly GCA_000404065.3). Taxonomy (NCBI): domain Eukaryota; kingdom Viridiplantae; phylum Streptophyta; class Pinopsida; order Pinales; family Pinaceae; genus Pinus; species Pinus taeda. The sequence goes on from APFE030315069.1 coordinate 277,405, forward strand.
ACATTCACGCATTTCGTCGGCATCTTCAACAATTGTTCTTCAAAAAGCCATCACTTCTTCATCTGGAAGCCGTTTTTTTTTAAACAGCCTAATTTTTCGAGATCTTTCCATTGGAACACTTAGTTTCAACATCTATAGCTTTAGTTTCTGTTAAAATGGAAAGTCCATGCCAAGTTATTCTTGATAACACCAACTACATCCAATGGTGGTCCTACATTGTGGATTTACTTAGAAGTATAGGTCTTTATAGAATAGCCTCAGGCCAAGAAACTAAACCTAAATATAAAGATAAGGCAGTCAAATGGGAAATTAGGTAAGATCAAACACATGGGTTGATAGGGATGTCTATTTCTCCAGACCATAGATTCCATATCGCAGAACTTGATACTCGTAATGAAGCAATGAAATATCTCACTAAAGTTTTTGGAATTAAAAATGAAATTAGAGCCCTTCAACTCGAAAGTGAGTTGCTTACATTGGACCCCAATAATTTTTCTTCCATTGAAGATTTTTTGTCTAAGTTCAAGACCATTAGACTTCTCTTGGAAGGTGTTAAGGTTAGGAAAGAATATGGTACCCTTATCTATTCCATTCTTACTAAGTTGGGACCAACCTACTCTGTGTTTGTTTCCACCTTCCATTCTACTAGAGAAGCCTTTATTTCTCAAGGACATGACTACAAGTCCCCCTTTTGTGATGCCTTTTGTGATTATTTAATAAGAGAACAAGAAAAACTCTTACATCTTGGTCTTCTTAATCTTGGAAACTCTTCTACTAAAGCCCTAGCCACCCAACAACAACCAAATTCAAAGAATCCTTAGAAGCAGTATCTTAAAAAAGTATGGTCCTAAAACAAACAAGGGTCCTAAGCATTTTCAGTCTCAAAATGAAAAATCATTTCAACAAAATGATAAGGCAAATAAAAACAAAGGGAAGAAGACTAATAGACATTCCCACTTTTGTAATTGAGATGTCCACTTAGAATACAAATGCTTTAACAAGATGGAAGCCTTGGAAGAAGCAATGAAGAAGCATAACATCCATTTGGAGCACTCTTCAACTTCAACTTCATCTTCAGGAATAGCACTTTCTGCATGTGGTTGTCAAGCATCTCAGTCTGGTTACACATTAAATGTATCTTATTCTTCTCATTATCATGAGTGGCTCATTGATTTTGGAGCTTCTTATCACATGGCAAAAAACAAAGCCATGTTTTCTTCTTTAAATGATTGTAACACCAAAAATATATATGTCGATGATGACAGATCTCTTAGTGTTGTAGGACTGGAACTGTTCATCTAGACAATGGTCAATTCAATGATGTATTATGTGTTCCAACCTTATCCTGCAACCTTCTATCTGTATATCAAGTAACTCATTCAGGTGAAGGTAAAATCGTTGAATTTTCACCTCACGATGTTGTGATTAAGGACCTAAGAGGTTCTAGATAGATTTTAGCTACTGGCATTGCTGATGATTCTACAAGGTTGTATAAGTTTAACAAATTTGGGTCATCAACCCTTCCCTTGGTATTTGTTGCTCATAATGATGAAATGATAAAACTTTAGCATGAGTATCTATGTAAAGAAAATATGGTGACAGGTCTCCCTATGGTATCTTGCAAAGATGGTGTTTGTTCGAGATGTGTACTCGGAAAACATCATCAAGATATTTTTGAAAAACATGCCTCTTGGCATGCCTCAGCCCTTTTACAACTTGTGCATAGTGATTTATGTGGGCCACTTCTAGTTGTTTCATTCTATGGCTACAAGTATTTCTTAACTTTCATTGATGATTTCTCCAAACGCACTTGGGTATACTTCTTAGAACTCAAGAGTGAAGTATTTAACATGTTCTTAGCCTTTAAGGCCTTTGTTGAGAAATAATCTGGACATCAAATTCTTAAGCTAAGATCTAATAATGGCAGATAATATGTTAACAACAAATTCATCAACTTTTGCACTAAGCATAGAATTCAAATGAAACGTACAGTTCCATATACTCCACAACGAAATGGTGTAGCTGAAAGGAAGAATCGCACCTTAAAGGAAATGGCTAATTGTACTCTTCAATCTAAAGGAATTAGTCTTAATTTTTGGGCAGAAGCAATTAACTGTGCAAACTACATAGTAAACTGCACTCGTACTAAGGTTTTAAAGAATATCACTCCAGAAGAAGCATGGATCTCAATTAAACTAGATGTAAGTCACTTTTGTGTTTTTTGAAGTGAAGCATGGACCCATATTCCAGATGAGAAACAAAAAGCTTTAGAACCTAAGAGTGAAAAATGTATTTTTGTTGGATATTTTGAAGAAGTCAAAGGATATAGATTTATTCCACTTAAGTCCAAAAATGTTATCATTAGAAGAGATGTAAAGTTTACTGAAAACCCTAGTTCGGTGGATGTGCCACCTCTCTATATCCCTTTTACTTCTGAAAATATTTCTTCTTCAGATGATGACATCAAGGATGACAATCCTCCCCCACCTTCTTAGGATCCTCCTTCAGCTCCTCAGCTTCCAAAATGGGTCCATGCTACTCGGGATGTAGCAGGTGCTCTTGCAGGTGATCCTACAAATCAACGACGTACATGTTCTCAGTTCAATAGAGCCTCTTCTTTATTGGCTCAAGCTTCAGTGAATTATGATCTTGACACCTTTAAAGAAGTTTCAGGCCATCAAAATTGGGACAAAGTTATGAATGAAGAATATCATTCATTATTGGTAAATGATACATGGGATATTGTTCCTCTTCCAAAGGGATAAAAACTTGTTAGATGTAAATGGGTTTTGTAGAAATTCCCACTGTAGATCAACAAATTATGTAATATACTAAAACACAATACAAGATCTACTTCTACAACACTTTGTGGAAGCTTAATCGAATTGAGCAAGATTTAGAGAACACATTTAACTGAGAATGAGAAATCAATCATGTTGCGGGATTTTATCCCCTAGGGCTCTTGGGTGGAACCCTAGCAGACTGAAAGTTGTCTAAATCAAGAAACATGCACACACACAGCCATTATGCTAGAAAAAGCTACTTCTAAGGTGAGAAGGATGTACCTCAGGTCCTACGTTTGGGTAGTTCCTCAAGGGTGCAAACCCTTCTTCACATCCCTTCCGCTCCTTTGCCCTGCAAAAACAACAATTCCAAGGAATGTAGTAGTATATGGACAAAGATTCACATGAAAATCATCTTTATGTTATACAAGAAAGGAGTTAATTATAAACTTTCAGACATCCATTCATACATGAAATTCAAACATGAACATCATTAACATAAAGAAAGAAGCATATTGGGAACAAGACGTGTTTCTTTATTAGACAAATAGAATAGTACAAAAAAAGAACAATATCACCTGAACCACTTCTGCAGGCTCAAAGCTCAGCCTCCTTCTGGATCCGTCCCGCCTCAAGCCTCTAATAGGTCTCCTTCCAATACTCACTCCAAGATGTCATAACTAAGGGATGAACATCCAATCACAAGGAAACAAGGGTTTCCTGTACAAAATGGGGGAAGTGCAGAAGGCACAAGGGTCTTTAGACCTGATCAGGGGGAAAACTCAGTATAATAACCTTGCTCTATATTCTCTTCTCCTTTAGGCCTTCCCTTTGGTGTCTTTTTATACCAATTCCAAAGTAGTTTTTTATTTAGGAATTGGTTGGGGACAGTTGAGGCCACGGGCACTAACAGGTGATCAGCAGGTAAAACCCGTGATCTTCGCTTGAAAATAAGGAGTTTTATAATTTTTTAAGTGTTTTAATACATATACGTGGGTTGGGTATATATGAACCCGCGTATACACGCGTTTAACTCAGGGCAATGTCGCGTACAGGGAATAAAACACTGTTTTTTAGATTTTGGACCAGGTCTGGAAGGAGGGGTTGCCCTAAGCCATGAGTGCAGCATCACAAACCATAATAGTGAGATTTGGAGCTATAACAGATGCCCCCTAATATATGAGGTCAGAAGGGGTACATGATGGCCAAAATATATTAAGCAAGTACATGGAAAAGAGATCTGCCAAAAGCCGAGGAGTACTTCACCAGAATTCAACCTGCCAAGCCACAAAAGAAGATCAGAAAGAAACACCGTCTGAGGCGGGCATACCCATGCTCAGAGAAAGCAAAACATGTCCGCATATCAAGTACAAGCGGATCCACTAAGTATACAAGTATAAATGACTGGAAAATACATAATGGATCATCTGATCATGATCGAACAAGTACATGTCTGAATATCACATATAAACTGTCAATGATGCTGGAAGATGCAACGGATCATTGATATCAAAGACTGATCCCAAAGGGTACCGACTGAACATGATGGATAAGGATGGTACTGCACTGCAAACTCAGGTGTCAGCATATAGAATGTCACCGTAACTGACTGCAACATATAAGGTGGAATGGCATCAACTAGCAGTAACAGGAGCAACTGTCAAGTGAACCAATGAATGCTGATACAACCTGAGGTC